>JAYESA010000010.1:108828000-109121814 GCA_036927795.1 Iris macrosiphon | reverse complement strand
GTAAGTGAGAGCATTAATCATACTCAGGCTGAAACTACTAAAGGCTATGGGAAACCCATAGCAACATTTATTATCTCGAAGGGCCAGTAGGTGTGCCAAAGCTCTGGTCAGAGTCTAAGGCACTCCCAGTAATTTATTATATATATATTCAACCTTTACTATGGTAAGACTCTCTCCACCCAATGTAATCTCACGTCTCATATCCATAACACGCATTATCATATCTAATGTAGCAAGTCATAATGATAGCTATACATATATAATATTTATGCCATAAATCCTGTAACCTATACAGAATCACCATGAATATATGAGAAAATATTCTGTCACATGAATAGTGTCAAGTGTCCTATGGTATGACGTACTTGATAAAGTAAGCACGAAAAATATATAGGATCGCAATATCAATTCTCTATGTGACGTTACACGACTCCGCGTACGGCATCGACACCCGAATATTATTCGGATGCTAAGCAACGGCACATGATCCTAGGTTAAGTAGATACTTCATAAACATAAATCAAGAAATAGTATAAAGCAAGTACTGCAAGATTGACAAGGTACACTTGCCTAGGGTTTGGTTTCCAACAGTTGCTTCGGTCACAGCAAGATCTTCTGGTACTCCTCCGGATGCTGAAATAATCATGACCATCATGCTCAGAAGATATAAAATAGCTAAGATTGCCTATCCATAAGTCCAATTTGGACACAGGGGCAAACTTGACAGTTTTTGGTCAAAGCGGGGTCCACATGTGGCCCACTTCGCACCAAAAAATGTGCCAGAGACAAAGTCCTCCAAATTTGTTAAACTTAGTGTCTATAAGTCCAGAATAACAATACGAACCCAACAAAATATCCAGAACTAGATTCCGATGAGCCGATCCCAAAATCGCCCATCGAGTGGAGCCGTGGGGCCCACGATACGAGATTTTGTCAACGTTCTCAAAATTGAACCAAACTTGGGTCACAGGACCAACAAAATGCTACAAATCCGATGGCGCAAGTTTCTTTGCGGAACGATAAGCACACACAAAGTTTACAATGAGTTTCAGAACAGGCCCAATACGGGACAAATTCAACGGATACGTATTGATTCCGGTGTGCACGCACATCAAAATCAACTTCTATGAAATTCCATACGTCGTATTAACGATGCACACCTTTCGGTGAAATTCGCATACGGAGAAGTTGCCTCATTTAGCGGGACGCACCCAGTTTCGGGAGAATCGGGTTTAAATAACCAAGTTTTGGTCGATTTCATCCGCGAATAAAATACAAAATACAGCACCATAAAATAAACTAATTATAGGGTTTAAAACTCGGTTATATTATCTAATTTACTGTTCAAGTGACTTTTAGAATTATTTAACAGGTTGCACGCAAAACGGCCGTGAACTTGTGAGTTCGGAATAATTTCTAAATTTCAGAAATAGGGGTAAATTTTCCTATTTTTATGTCACATTTTACGATTGACACAGGACACGATACCCTTGTCAAATAATATGGGGTTCGAGAGGGTCACATAGGGAACGTGTCGTAATAGACCGTTCGAACATCGGCACGTTGAGGAGAGAGAAATTCACACCTGAACAGGGATCAGAATTGTCTATACCTGCACAGGGCGGCACGACGCACGTCGGCGGCGGGTGACGGTGCTGCTGCGGCTGCTGTGCTCATCATGGTGTCTGTGCTTGTCGCCGATGTCAGCTCGTGGAGGAGGGACATCGCCGGAGGTCGGGCTGCTGCGGGGAGCTCAGGGTGCAGAGGCTGTTGTGTCATCGACGGCGGGGTATGGCCAGGTCGGCTGGGTCGAGGGTTTAAATAGGATGAGCGGGGAGGTAGACGGTCAACCGTTTGGGGAAGACGGACCGAAGGGGTTACGAGCTATCTCTGAAAAATCGACGGGGAGGCGGAGCGACACGACGACGGCGGAGAGGGGAGGTGGAGCGGCGGGGGAAACGACCGGGGGAGGGGATTTGTTTTGTTTCAGTTACTATAGATTCTAGGATTCGGGTCGAATACGGGTTAGCGGGTCGGGTTGGCGGGTCGGGTCCAGATCCGACCCGCTACGGCTTGGGTTCAGTTTGGTTCGGTTTATATTGGTTGGTTCAATCCGGTTCATGTTGGTCCCAGTGGGTTTATTTAAAAACTATATTTTTTGGTATTTAAAAATAGTTTTTGGGTCCAATAAATTTCAAAAAAATTATACTATATCTAATTATTTATTTAACACTCAAAAATATTATTTTCATACTATTTTAATAATCAATTTAATTCACAAAAATAGAAATCCTTTGAAGAATATTAATTTTTATTATTTAAAAATCACAAAAAATTCTTAAAAATTTATATTTTAATTTCTAAAAAATATGGGTATTTACAATCTACCCTCCTTAAAAGAATTGTGTCCTCGCAATTAAGAAATAACCGGTCAGAAAAGATAACACGGTTGCAAAATATGTTTGAAGCAAAACACAAAGATTAAAGAATCATGATCAAGGAGAAACTGAAAGGGTGAGGGTTAACCAAATACATAGGGAAGGAATATAAATTTTTTCCTAGGCAATGAAAGATAAGTAATTCAAGAGTAAAAGAGTCTGATTAGAGTAAGGATCAACTACATCTTAGGAAAACATTGGTATCAAATACTAATAAGTTCATAATACCAGGCTTAGGCTAGGGGATGGAATTAACAAGCACGTGCTAAGGCATTACTATGATAAAACTTATATCTAACGCTATTCGCTACTCCACGAGTCTGTGCGTCCTCCATTATTATCGCAAAAGCCTGTCCACGTCCTTGTGGTGGTGTCCTCTACTGTTGTTGGGCCTCTTGATAAACCTGCTGTTGGGCTTGCATCATTGCATAGAACATTTGGAACATCTGCTGACCATCCATAAAGATGTCTTAATGGAAAGATAGGCATCGGTGAAGTAAACTGCGGTGATGGTGGAATATCGTCTCGCTGAAACCTCGAGTCGAGCTGATCTTCTTGATTGCTTTGTTAAGTTGATTGCCCTCTACCCATAGGTGTCACTTCATGGTCGTAAGTGACAACTGCAACTTGTGGTATTCCTGCGGGAGTCTCGTTGCTTGCTTGTGGATTCATTACTCTGTATCCAAAATAAACTATAAAAGGCGCACAGGGGAATCAAGGCATGATGCATGTCAAAAAATTAATTTGAATCTGATATAGAGATCAAGAACAATTCAATCAGGTGGATGAGATCCTATATCTTATCCTATCGTTGTCACAGGCTTGCTCGATCCCTTAGTTGAAACCAAAATAATTTAGTCATTGACCTGTATGGGTCACCAAAAAAACTATGGCATGCCCCAGTCCCGAATTACCGAGGGACTAGGCACGTGGCAATAGTCAGCAACACACTCCAATGGGCAAACCCAATTTAATGGACCCATTAGGGTGTACTTAAGCTGTAAAACAATAATACAGTAGTATACGATATATGTCATATGAATAAATCTAATCTCATCCACAACAGATAAATTCAATCAATATCAAAATAATTAAGATGCAATATAAATCAACAAGTCTCAATAAAATATATCGGGGAACAAACTGATAAAGAGTTTGATATAGCAGTCCAATAGACAGGAAATAAAAGTATCTAACAACAGCAAAGACTGAGTATAGATAAATAAGATACTCAGAAGAATTCCTCGAGCATCACCTCGTCCTCTGGTACTGGTACTGCTCTAGTATTTGCTTATGTCCCGTATATCTCGGGATAAATCTCCTCCGCTAAACCTGGGGACATAATTCGGATCCAGGTCCCCAGGGGACATTGTAAGGTACAAGAATAACTCAAGCCAAATAAATGTAGTATATAAAAATATATTAATAGGGCAAACTATGTAACCAGCTAAGTGATATGCAAGTGAGAGCATTAATCATACTCAGGCTGAAACTACTAAAGGCTCTGGGAAACCCATAACAACATTTATTATCTCGAAGGGCCAGTACGGTACCAAATCTTTGGTCAATGTCTAAGGCACTCCCAGTAATTTATTATATATATATTCAACCTTTAGTATGGTAAGACTGCCCCCACCCAATATAATCTCACGTCTCATATCCATATCACACAAGATCATATCTAATGCATCAAGTCATAATTATAGCTATACATATATAAGATCTATGCAATAAATCTTGTAACTTATACAGAATCACCATGAATATATCAGGAAAGATCCTATCACATGAATAATATCAAGTGTCCTATGGTATGACGTACTTGATAAAGCAAGCATAAAAAATATATAGGATCGCAATATCAATTCTCTAAGTGACGTTACACGACTCCGCGTAAGGCATCGACACTCGAATATTATTTGGACCCTAAGCAACGTCACACGGTCCTGGGTTAAGTAGATACTTCATAAACATAAATCAAGAAATAGTATAAATCAAGTACTCAAGATTGGCAAGGTACACTTGTTTGGGGTTTGGTTTCCAACAGTTGCTTCGGTCACAGCAAGATCTTCAGGTACTCCTCCGGATGCTAAAATAATCATGAACATCATGCTCAGAAGATAGGAAATTGCTAGGATTGCCTATCCATAAGTCCAATATGGACACAGGGGCAAACTTGACAGTTTCTGGTCAAAGCGGGGTCTACTTGTGGCCCACTTTGCACCGAAAAATATGGCATATACAAATCCTCCAAATTTGTCAAACTTAGTGTCTATAAGTCCAAAATGATGATACAAACCCAACGGAATGTCCAGAACTGGATTTCGATGAGCCGATCACAAAATCGTCCGTCAAGTAGAGTCGTGGGGCCTATGATACGGGATTTTGTCAACGTTCTCAGAATCGAACGAAACTTGGGTTACTTGACCAGCAAAATGCTACGAATCTGATGGCATAAGTTTTTTTATGAAATGATAAGCACACACAAAGTTACAACGAGTTTTAGAACAGGTTCGATACGGGACAATTTCAACGGATACGCATTGATTCCGGTGTACACGCATATCGAAATCTACTTCCATAAAATCCTACACGTCCGTATTAACGATGCACACCTTTTGGTAAAATTCGCACATGACGAAGTCACCTCGTTTAGCTGAACGCACCCAGTTTCGGGAGAATCGGGTTAAATAACCAAGTTTTTAGTCGATTTCACCCGCGAATAAAACACAACATACATCACCATCAAATAAACTAATTTCATGGTTTAAACTCAGTTATATTATCTAATTAACTGTTTAAGTGAATTTCAGAATTAGTTAACAGGTTACACATAAAATGGTCGTGAACTTGTGAGTTCGGGACAATTTGTAAATTTTAGAAATAGGGATAAATTTTCCTATTTTTGCGTCGCAGTTTGCGATCGACACAGGACACAATACCCCTGTCAAATGGCACGGGGTTCGAGAGGGTCACGTAGGGAACGTGTCACAATAGACCGTTCGAATATCGACACGAGGAGAGAAATTCATACCTGAACAGGGGTCGGAATTGTCTATACGTGCAAGGGGCGGCGCGGCGCACGTCGACGGCGGGTGGCGGTGCTGCTACGACTGTTGTGCTCATCATGGTGTCTGTGCTGGTCATTGGAGGTCAGCTCGCGGAGGAGGGACATCGCCGGAGGTCAGGCTGCTGCGGGGAGCTCAGGGTGTAGTGGCTGCTGTGTCGTTAGCGGCGGGGTGTGGCCGGGTCGATTGGGTCGCGGGTTTAAATAGGAGGAGTGGGGAGGTGGACAGTCGACCGTTTGGGGAAGACAGACAGGAGGGGTCACGGCGGAGAGGCGAGCTGTCGCTGAACGGTCGGTGGGGAGAGAGAGCGACGCGGCGGCGACGGAGAGGAAAGGCGGAGCGGCAGGGAAAACGGCTGGGGGAGTGTATTCGTTTAGTTTTAGTTAATGTAGATTTTAGGATTCGGGTTGGATTGGCTGGTCGGGTCCAGATAGGACCCGCTACGGTTTGAGTTTAGTTCGGTTCGGTTAATATTGGTTGGTTCAATCCGGTTCAGGTTGGTTTAGGTGGGTTTATTTAAAAACTATATTTTTTGGTATTTAAAAATAGTTTTTGGGTCCAATAAATTCTAAAAAATTACACTATATATAATAATTTTTTTACACTCAAAAATAATATTTTCATAATATTTTAATAATTAATTTAATTCCCAAAAATAGTAATCCTTTGAAGAACATTATTTTTAAATATTTAAAAATCACAGAAAAATCTTAAAAATTTATATTTTAATTTCTAAAAAATTCGGGTATTTACAATATGTGCTAGTGTATCATGTATCTATATACTTATGTGTTATATATATGTAGTAATGTCTCTCTATATATAATAGCTATTGAATAAGTTATGTTATATATATATACTTGTATGTTATATATATATATATATATACGTGTATGTGATGCCATGTATATGTATGAATGGTATACTATATCTAAAGCATAGGTGTATATATATATATGTATATGTATGAGTATATATATATATATATATATATATATATATATATATATATATATTGGTATAGATGAGAGAGGGTATACATATATATATAGTTTGATATATATATATGATATACATATGTATGTGTTGTTGTGTGTGTGTGCAATAGGGGGGGATGAAGCTCGATAGCAGCAGCATTTCAGAAGGCAATAGTGCCAGCAGCAGCTTGCTGAAGCAGCTTACCACAGCAACAGCAGCAACAGCAGCAACAACAGCGGCTTATAGAAGCAGCTGCCGTAGCAGTAGCAGCAACAACTTTCAGCAGTAGTAGCCGTAGCTTGCAGAAGCAGTTGCAGTAGCAGCAGCATTTTCGAGAAGCAGTATCAGTGTGGGGAGATCAGTTGGTAAGTGTTAGGATGTAGCTAGATATTTAGTAAGATAAATATTGTTAGCTAATAGTTATTGCTAGTTAATTAGCTAGTAGTTAGTTAGTATCTACCTCTTATGGATATCTCTAAGTTATATATATATATATATATATATATATATATATATATATATATATATATATATATATATATATATATATATATATATGTGTGTTTGTGTGTATATATGTATATGTATTAGTTGTATTGATAACATGAGAGTTAGTACATAAATTCATATGGGTAAATACTAGTAGTTGATATTAGAGTATAATAGAAATTATATTGGGATGTTAGTAATATACTAGATATCACGTTTACCTTGAGATACCAAGGTAAATGCCAAGGTATTGAGGATACACAAGGTATTTGGGTTTGGGTACCAAGATGAGTATTTAGTGGTGCGATATCGAGTTGGTTCAAAGCCAAGGTATCCACATAGCATTTTGTATTTAGGATTTGTATATATATATTATTGTTTGAATATGTATATATGACTATTGCATATCTCTTGTTTGTGTATCTTGAGATACACTATCTTAGTATGCTAGATTTAGCTTGTATGACCTAGTTTAATAGTTTATGAACCCAACATCATTGAGTTAGACTCATGCAACCTAAAAATAGGTAGTTTGACCAAGTTTGGCCAATTTGACTTAGAGTTGACCTAGTTTGACTTAGAAATGACTCTTTGACCTAGAAGTTGTCTAGTTTGACCAATTTAACTTATGTTTTATTCTAAAATCTTGTATTGATGTTATTTTTCCTATCTAGGTCTTCGAGGTACCGTACCAGACATTTATGATACTATTCACCAGACTTCAGGCGAGCATATTCTCTGATAGTTACTCATTTATGATATCCTCTACGTTCATTGTATCTAGTGTAGATATCTATGATTTTTTGACACGATTGTTACACGGATTGGTATATCCGGATCTCATCATGAGATATTATTCCTTGGTATATATGGTGTATCTTGTGCTAGCCTTATTTCATTATTCTTCTTGTACATGTATATACACTGATTCTCGGGAAGACTAGCTATCTTCTTAGAAAATCCTGTGCCATAGCGTACCATGGTTGGATCCACTATACCATTCGGGATTGGGGAGTATGTAGTGTAGATATGTGATCATACCCTCCTTGTATCAAGTCTTGTTCATTGAATAGTATTAATCATACATTGCACGTATGATTAACCAGGCCATATATCTTGTATCAAGTTCTAAAACCGATCACATGTTAAAACTGGTACTCACTCACTTAGTCATTAGTATTCTTGTTCATTGTCCTATTATTTATTTTTGTAATTATTTCCAATATTTTCTTTATTATATATCTCTTCTATCTGTTATTGCATCTTGTATATTCATATCTATTTACTGTTATATAGTTTATATCATTGATTAGAACTGCTTTTAGAGATGTACTCTGACTGGAATTTTTTTCCAGATGACACTGAGGAGTGGTACCCTACTCATTACGGGCCTTCGGATATTGTGAGCTTAGAGTCAGAGACCTTGGCTCAGGAGGGACTCATCCCGACTGAGACAGATAACCCGAGACTTGTAGCTTCTTAGTCATTCTTTTATACTGGATTTGTCTCCAGCTAATTGTTTAGTATTTTTTCAGACTCATTGATATTATTATTTGACTCATGAGTTGTATGTGACTATTCTATTCTTTTATCATATTCGTGCTTATTTTCCATCTTAGATCTGTGATTGAGTATATTGATATTGTTGGTAGCTCATTATATTGTTAGATAGATTACCCAAACATCATTCTACCATCGATTCTACGATGTAGGTTGGGCGTTGTTCCCAACTTGTACCCTTACACCGGGTGTAGGTCATGACACATTCTTAGTGGTGGCCCACACATGTCTTCGAGGTTGCAATTAGTGCGATTCGTAGTGGTGCTCTGAATTGAGTGCTATTACGAGCCTGTTTCAGGATAGGATATAGGCTATAGGATGAGAATACTTAATCACATCTAGAAAAATTCTTTTGATTCATTCAACTAATCTTCCTTGATATTGATTCTTGATCTTTTAATTTGTCCTTTCTTTGAGTATCTTGCATCATGTGCCATATTGATTCTTTCTTTTGCTTTGTCTCAGGATGCCGCCTAAGACTAGATCACAGTAGGGAAGAGCAGCTTCTGAGAGGTCTGCGATGTCCCGAGGGCCTACACCAGTCACTTCTCCAGTGATTGGAGTGTCAACTGCTTTCGGAGGTCCACCACCTACTCAGAGGACTGTGCTAGTTGTATCTGAGGGACTTCCACCTCCACCTTCCGTGCCAGCAGATGCGACACAGATGTTCTCACTATTTTGCGAGATATTGGAGGCACAAAGGGCTCAGTCTGAGGTAAATCATAGATAGACCAGCGTCTTTTGGCAGGGCATCGAGAGTGCTCATCAGCTTTCTCGTGCCGTAGTAGAGAGAGGAGTTCTGGTCCAGCAGCAGGTTGCTCCTCTTGTTGCTCAGCTTCGGTCAGGCAATATTCAGGACTTCAAGAAGCTGGACCCTAGGGTCTTTAAGGGGACAGAGGGCATCGTCTATGCTGATGATTAGCTCGAGGACATTGGGCATCTTAATAGGGTGTCCCATCTTTCTGAGGATCTGAAGGTTGAGGCGGTTGGATTTTAATTGTTTGATGTCGCCGACACTTAGTTCAAGAATGAACCGATTCTTGTTAACATAGGACAGTCTTGGGAGGTGTTCAAGGACCTCTTCAAGAAGAAGTTCTTCGCTCGGGCTGACATATTAGACTTGGGGAGGCAGTTTGAGAGCCTCATTTAGGGGAGCATATATGTGGAGGAATATGCTACAAAGTTCGACAGGCTGAGCCGATTTGCTGAGTATTTGGTGAGAGAGCCGGTGGTTTGGGCTATTCATTTTCGTGAGGGTCTAAAATTAAAAGTGAAGATCCTTATTCCGTCTTTTTATGAGACATACTCGGAGATACTTGCGGAGGCACGCAAGGTTGAGCGGGAGTTGGGTTTGAAGCCCACGAGAGATCACGATTCTTTTCTAGGTGCAAACAATAGTACAGTATTTGCCAAGCGTCCTCATTTCCAGTCTAGGCCTTTTCAGTAGCCGCTGCAGCACCAGACTCCAGTTAGGGCACCATTTCACCAAGCACCACAACAGCAAAGGCAGTTACAACAAGCTTCCTACCACTACTGCAAGAAGCCCGACCACATGTGGGAAGTTTGTAGGAGGAGGCTGGGAGTTTATTTGTATTTTGGTACCGAAGGGCATCAAATGAGAGAGTGTCCTTCCAATCCTCGTCGTGCTGTTCAGGGAGCAGTTACTGCTCCGAGGGCACAGGCGAGACCACCTATAGTACAGCCGAGGGGACCGTTGCTTCCGACCCAGCAGCAGCATTATGTCCAGCATCAACATCAGGGAGGTGCACGTCAGGGACGAGCGTTTGCTATGACTATCGAGGAGGATGAGCCCATCGGAGATGTCATCGCAGGTTCTTGATTCCATTCCAGCTTTATCTGTTTGATAGTGGTGCTTTCCATAGTTTTATATCTGTTTTTTTGCTCTTAAGCATGGTTTGGTAGCTAAGTCTTTGCTTAGGACTTGCAAGATCATGACCGGAGGAGGCATTATCCTGGTTAATAATATTTGCAAGAATCGAAGAGTTACTCTGGGAGGCCAGGAGTTGAGTGTGTGCCTACTTGTAATGCCACTTTTGAGCTATGACATTGTACTCGGGATGGATTGGTTGAGTAGGTACCGTGCTAGTATAGATTGTAGAGGAGGTAGAGTTTTATTTGGTCCACCAGTAGAGCCAGAGTTCGAGATTCCTAGAGGAGCTGTAGAGCAGGGAGGAGGTATTATTTTTGGAGCTATGGTGGAAGACAAGGAGTTGCCGCATCCGTTGATAGTAGAGTTCTTGGATGTGTTTCCTAAGGAATTGTCAGGATTGCCGCCAGATAGAGATATTAAATTCCCTATAGACTTGATGCCAGGTGAAGAATCAATTTTACTGCATGTCTATAGAGTAAACAACAGCGAGTTGGTCAAGCTGAAGAAGCAGGTGAATAAATTATAGGATAAGGGGTTTATCAGATCGAGTTCTTTACTAAAGGGAGCCCCGGTATTATTTGTACCGAAAAAGGATGGATTAGTACGTATATGCATTGATTACAGTGCATTGAATAATCTCACTATTAAGAATAAATATCTTTTACCATGGATTGATGACTTGTTTGATCAGTTGAGTGGTGCCAAGGTATTTTCTAAGATAGACTTAAGATCAGGCTACCACCAAGTGAAAGTGATGTCAGAGGACATACCGAAGACTGCTTTTAGAACTCGGTATGGTCAGTATGAGTTTATGGTGATGCCGTTTGGGTTAACTAATATCCTGAAGATATTGATGAACTTGATGAACAAGGTGTTCCATCAGTACCTTGACAAGTTCGTGGTGGTATTCTGCTATACCATATTTTCTAGGAAAGGGTATTTTAGTAATTTCATATTTAATTAAATATTGTGCATGATAAATAATTAATTGTTGTATTATTTAATTATTGTTAGTGGTTAGTTATTTATTTTGGACTTGTGTTAGTGGACCTAACTAGTTTAGTTTAGACTCATGGACCAATATGTATTAATTATTAGATTTGAGCCCATTTAGAAAGCCCATTGATTAGGAGGATTATTAAAATTAATTAAACCGTTAGACTAGAAGCTTTCCTCCTTAATTATTTCTTCATGAGAGGCCCCAAGGGGTATATTGGACAATTCATAGTGAATTGAGGAAGGAAAAAGGGGGTCCGGCCTATTAAGGAGGAAGCAAGGATCTACAAAGAGGAGCAATGATTTACAAGTTGGAGGCCAATTTTATCATATTTGGAGGTTGCATTGGAAATCCATCACCCAATAGATACAATTTAGTTTTTTCTTAATTTATGTTCTAAATCAGAGATTTAACCATGATAAATCAACCCATATGCATAGGCTACCCATAGGATTTAGTTTTGTATTAATAGGAGGCCTATTGAGAAAGTTATGGTACTTTTTGTGTCAATTTTGGGGAATTCCTATATTGATAATTATTGTGTGTGTCAATTGGTCCTATAGATCAATTTGGCATGTGCTTGTGTATTTGGGTCTAGTGTCGTATCCATAATTGGGTACGTGTTGGTCGTATCCTAACAATTTGGTGATACGTGTTGATTTGGGGGTTTTTCCTCCGACACGGGGCTTTGAGCATGCCACATTTTGACACGGACACGTAGATTTGTGTTTGACTCTTTATATTGTTCATAAATAATATTTTAGACTTGCTCGTGTCCTTTGGGGTATATTTGGATGTATGGTGGACTCGTGTCACAAGCGTATCCTAGATTTAGCAGGATACGGGGTGATACGATCCATGTATTTGCGCAATTTAATTGTAGATCAATTTGTCTTGTGTTCTTGGTCTTGGTAATGTGTAATTATAAATATGTATATACGTATATTGTCGTATATTTATATTTATGTATTATTGTGTCTTAGATCTATGTATCTATTTATGTATATTGTATGTAGCTATTATTCTACATATGTAAGAGCTTTTTAATAGTGTAGTGTATTTATATATATTGTAGTATATATATAGTGTATATATATATATATATATATATATATATATATATATATATATATATATATATATATATATATATATGTCATGACCCGCACCCGGTTTAGGGGCACGAGTGTGTGGGTACGTCCAGCCTACGCCGCAGCATTGGCGGTAGAACGCTGTCAAGGGCTTGATACTATCTAGCTAATGTCACACAAACATCCAATCTCCATTAGGAGGCACGGATGACACAATAAGATGAACACATACTCAATCACAAGATTACAGCACGATAAGATTTCGAAACAGAAATTAAAATTTAACACAACACAAGTCAACAAGTAATATTCTTACTCAACAATATCCAAGTATCATCAAAAATGCCGGAGACAAATCCGGTACCAAAATAGTCTACTTAAAGAACTAACAATAAATAATAATTCCGGCTAGACCTTCCAGAATCACAACTAAACTACCAAGTCTGCAGCTACTCACCATAAGGTCCATAAAGTGTCGGACAACGGTCCTCTAAGGCATAGTCTGGAAAAATATTTCCAGTCAGGAAGGAGCAAAGCAACACTCTCAAATAACAGTTCCATTAATTGATAATGTCTATAATACAATAAAATATGTCATGCTAGCTACTGAGAAGACAGTAAAATAAATGCAAATGGCAATTTAAGAGAGACAGGCAATGTAAAGAGACAGGCAATAGGCAATATGATACAGTCAGTGCATGTATGAAAATGAAAAGAAACAAGGAGCAGTATCATATACGATGATGTAGTATATGATCTAAAATAGAGAACTGTAACTATTCTAAGTGTTTGAAATTGTAGTTTCGAAATGTGATCGGCTTGGGACTTGTACGATTGCTACATGGCCTGGCTAATCATGCGTGAGGCGAATGATTAACACCAATAATATAAACTTGTACGATAGGTATTTGATCACATTTCTCACTAGCAATTTCCCCGCCCCCAACTAGTACTGTGGATCCAATCATGACACGTCACGATACACGAGCAAGTCAAGTCTATCATGTACAATGTCTAATATCAATGTCTAATATCAATGTCAATGCCGTGTATAATGTCAATACGATAATCAAGGTAACATCTCATGACTGCAGATCCAAGCTATACTAGTCCGTGTAGCACAGTATTAAAGATTCAGTTGTAACATTTCATGATTGTTCAACTTATAGAAATTATCAAAGAATTGGAAATTATCAGAGAATGTACTTGCCTTTGGTCCTTAGCTGGTATTTATGGATGTCCTGTTCCAGAGTATTCCCTGGGTGAATCAACAGTCCTAAAAATATATCACAATTATAACACTTGTATCAGATGCTACCTTAACACACAGAAGAAATATACTGGCCTCAGGGCTATGCCAGGCATGGCACTAGTCAACTAGGGTCACCTAGTAGGGATAAAACACATTACCTATTTTTAATCATTAATACCTACCATATATATATACCAATTAAACATACTGTTAATAATTAAACATAATACACATATATTGTTATTTCAAAGTATACAAAATAGGTATAACTGTATGTACATAGTGGAAGTATATATTATTTGTTTATAAAAAAATGTACATAAGTCCCATTATAAGAATATATATATATATACATTTATACCAAAATACGTAATTGCATATTTATACATTTATACCAAAATATGTATTTTATTACATATATATCAATACTGTTTTATATATATACTATATATATTTACCACAATAATATTTATACCAAAATTATCTTTATACTATATTCAGGTAATTATACCAATTAATATATATATAACACTTACATTCACATTAATTAAATACATATAAATACATATACATTAATTACACTAATAATATAGTGTATATTTTATAAAGTACAATTTATGAAAAATAGTATACATATAGGTATACAATTAATTACACATTATAAAATTAATTATACATACTATAATTATACAATTTGTTTAAATACATACTATACTTATACAAATAATAATAAAATAAATAATATACGTATACATATTTTAAATACATACATTACCAATATATTTATATACTATACATATATACATATTAAACATTAATTAAATAAAAGCTCTACATATACATATATAGTATTAGTTAAATAATACTATACGTATACCTACACATTGATTAAATATACACAATCACATATACATTACACATTATATTAAAATACACATATTACATTTTACTAATACATTAATTATATTAACATACTAATACACTAATTCTTAACATATATATATATAAAGAAGGAGGGAGAGGAAGAAGAAAGAACTTACAGTGAAGGGCTCGCTGGACCGGCCGTCGGACTGGTGGTGGTTGGCCGCCGGGAACAGTGCACAGTGGGAGAGGGATGGCTCGGTCTGGAGGAGGTCGGGGTAGGGAGGAGCACAGCCGCTGGGATACACCGCAGGGAGGAGATGGAGGTGAGAGTGGTGGGAGAATGGGGGGAGGAGCAGCCGAAGTTCACCGATATTCGCCGGAGAGGTGCTGGCCGGCGGTGGGAGGAGTTTCAGAGGTGAGGGGCTCGGTAGGGAGTGGTGGTGCGGTGGTAGTAGATGACGATGAGGGTGGTTGTAGATGGTGGTGGTGGTGGTGGTGGTGGTGATCAAGGAGTCGGTGTAGCGAGCTCGCCGGAGAGGAAGGGCGGCTCGGAGTACACAGTGGGAGAGGGTTGGCCGTGCAGTCGGAGCGGACCGCCGGAGGGAGTTAGCAGCGGAGCGCCGGCATGCAGAGGTGAGGCTGCGGAGAACTCGGCCGCCGGGTTGCTGACCACGCCGGAGAGTAGAGGGAGGAATAAGGGAAGGAGCAGCCGCCGGGGATCGGCTCCGTCGTCGGCCGGGGATCTAGGCCGCTGGAGCTCAGCATATGGGGGAGAAAAATGCACAGTGTTCCCCCCCCAACCATTATTTCAAATTCAAAATCAAAAAAATAAAAGAAGAAGAAGAAAAAGGAAGGAAAGAGAAGGAGGAAGGAAGAAGGAGAAGAAGAAAAGAATGGAGGAAATTTACATACGTAGGAGAGAGGGGGTGGAGGCTTGTGAGGTGGGGGAAAACCTAGGTTTCTTGGGATTAGGTTTTGAGGGTACAAGATATTAAATAGGGAGAGAGGGTGTGAATGAAGGGTTGTGATTGACCCTGAAAATGAGGGGTCCAGATTGGACATGGAAAAATAATTCATGTGGGAAATGAGGGTGAGAGTTTAAATAAAATGTTAGGTTCCCTCATTGTTCAAACAATTGGGTGAGGCCACAAAATGCAAATTTGCAATTTAGCCCCCTTAAATTTGAGAAATTGCACAAACACATAAAATGACAGAATTTTGGCGGGCGATTCAGTGTCCGGTGTTTTGTAGGGTCAGGGGGCGCTGTATGATCGGTATGGGCTCAATTTACAGGGCACTGGAATTAAATTGGGATTTTAGGATCAGATAAAATAGTATCCTCAATTTAAATAGAAATAAATGCAAGTTGTGTTCAACAATTAATTATGAGTACATGGTGCCAAAATCAGGTCAGGTCATCAATACCAATAATGAAGAAGACTCAGAACAGAATATTACCCTAATTTGGGCCGCACGAAAAATAGGTCAAGTTTGCCTCCAATTTCGATTGGAACGCACAACGATACAAAAATAGGAATTTAATAAATAAACGTCCGCGACGATTTTTGTGCGGCTAGAAATAATGTACAGAGAGCAAAATTATGAGTTGCAAAAATAGCAGAATGGAAGGCGGGCATGTCTAGGACAAGATTGTGAAATTTGTTGGAAGACAAAAGTCTGGATAGTGCTCCAAATATCGAAGCAAGGCAATGCGCAAAAATATTAAATAAAATACAGTAATTAATTACAATCTCCAAATATTAAATTCTAATAAAATAATAAAATCCAGAATTCTATAATTCGGACAGGTGGTCTTCTACTGGGCTTCAAGGTCTAGTCTGCTAGCAAAATAAATGAACACTGCATCTAATACTATATTTAATTACACATCACACATAATTATTTAAATCAATATATACTATTCATGCAATTAATTAATTATAACTACAATAATATTAAATATTGTAAAAAGTTAAAATTACCCCTGTTTTCGGAATGTGGTAGTGACAAGTCTACCCACCTTAAAAGAATTTCGTCCTCGAAATTTAAAATCCTCAAAGTAGCATTTAATCATACACATCATTATTTCCCTCAAACTTAAATTCATCAACCACGACATCAGGTAATAATCCGCAAGGTCTTTTCATAATTTCAAAATTTCTGATATTATTTCATTCCTGAAAAAAAAATCCTCGAAATGAAATCAAAGTCTATTTTTATCAAAATTCCCTTGAGAGTTTTAGTTAGTAATTCAATACTCGGAATTTAATATCCACTCCTCGAATTTGATTTAATCAATCCACATATATAATTGTAATCTCGTCCCACAAGTTTTGAATTCAAACATTAGTCCATCAAAATTTTTTTTTTCCTCAAAATACTCGGCAATACGATACTTAAGGATTTTCCAAATGCGACATTCAAATATAACATTCTAAAATTCATAACTTGCAATCCAATAATTTAATGACAATCTTCTTAATTTCCTCAAATTCTAATGATAACCTCAATCATATCATATCCTTCCTGGAATTAATACATCATAAATCCTGCCATGTTAAATTTTTAACCCTCTATTTAAATCAATGTTTATCCTCGAATTTTTAAATCCTCAATTGTTTTATTTATTCATTTACTACCATCAAATTTAAATTCATCAAATCATATAATCATGAACTACTCCATATTGTTATTTCACAATAATTTTTCAAAATTCTATAAATATCATATCCCTAAAAATCTTTCAATATAAAATCAAATCCCATTCTTATCACAATATCCTCCAAAATTTTAAATTAATAACGAAATACAAGAATTTAATATTCAATCCTCTAATTGAAATCCAATCAATGCATATTTCAAAAAATTGAATCTCGTCCCAATTTGAATTCAACACTAACCCATTTGTGTTCTTATTCCTCGATTTTTTTTTTTCACATAATATGCAACGACGTAATACTTATGAAACCTCCAACACAATATTCAAGATATAAGTTCATAACTTGCAGTCCAATAGATATATCGATGCCTTCTTAAATTCCTCAAATTCAATGATAAATTTAATCATTTCATAATCTTCTTAAAAATCAATGATTTAACAAAACTTCAATTATGCCATATTAAATTCCCAACTCTTTATTTAATTTAATATTTTTTTTTCCTCAAAATTTAAGGCACCTTGTCTCTCTTTGTCAAGTCATAACCTCTTCGTTAATCTTTACTACAGTTAAATCTTCAACAATCAAAGTCTAAGAGAATTCTACCTACAACCATACAACATGCAACCTAAGGGAATTATGTATGATCATGGTGTCTTTTATCATGGTATTGCAGTCTCTATATCAGGGGTGCTACTAACTACACTCTAACAAGAAATCATACATACAACTATTGTACTGAGGAATCAATCAATCAATCAAATAGATAGGAACCGAATAAAGGAAAGAACAGAACCTGCTAACACATTACCTGCAGTATCTCCTATCTCTATCATACACTTAACTCTAGCATATTCCTCCTCAAAATCAGATACTCAAATATCGAAAAAATTTAATCACTTTTAAAATCTTTATAGCTTTGACTATGTTTATTTAATTGAATTTGAATCCTCAAAATTTAATAACATAAGATCTCATCTACTTATATACTAATATATCTCTCTTGCTACAAGATTTTATCCTCAATTAAAATTCCTCAAAATAACTCCTCGAATAAACTTTAAAGAAAAATGCACACACTTTCCTCAAAGTCAGATGTTCAGAAGCTGAAACAAAAATTTAATCACTTCCAAAAATTCTTACAGCTTGTCTAGGCTCATTGAATCAAATTGAATCCTCAAGCATTTTAATAACATAAAAACCTCAACTCCTTAAAATTCTTAAAATTGCAATTCATTACACTCTTCAAACGATAAAATTGAATCCACAAGTATACATATAAATACTTACAGTCTCTAATACTCAAGGTGCGCACTAATACACCAATTATTTACAACCTCAACTGTGTACGAAAATTGTACTGCCCGAATTATTTGTACTATTGCTTCCAAATGATCATCATCACTGATACTTTTTCTCCTCTATCATAGTGACAATACTAACTATAACACACCTATCATAGAACCATTGCTACAAGGCACTATGCTATGGGTATCTCTAGATTAATGCCTACTGCTTACATGTCCAACTAGGAAATACTTACAACTCACAGGCAACACTCAGTCAAACTAATACAAGACACAACCAAAATTGCAAGTCACTAATTATCATACTAACAAGGAATCCTCAAAGAAAATAAGCTCAAAAGGAACTGGATCAAGGACGGAAGGTATCTTTACTGCTAGTAAAAAAAAGGAGCGATGGAACAAAGTCCTGGAATAACGAAAATAGATAAGTCTTGAGATGACACTTTAAGAACCAATTTAAGATACAACCTGATAATCATACACGTCTGTCAGAAATCATGACACACAGAATCCTCGCCACGCCAGTAAGCATAGATGCGATAAACGACAGGTTCCGTAACTAAGGTATGCAACTCTATAATCATGTCATCTAGAATCCTCGCCACGCCAACCGGTATGGCTGCGAGAGACCCTAAGTTTCATAATTACAGTATGTACATCCAAGTCAGGTTCCTACGTTCTTGTCACCACAGCTAATATGGCTGCGATAAACTCTAGGTTCCATAACCAAAGTAGACGTTTTACCTTTCCCACTGTCCTCATCAATATATGCCATCAGATGATACCGTAAATTTTAGCCCGTAAAATTTATCTCGATATGAAATCAAAACTCAACAACGATACCAAGAATTAAAGTTAACAACTGGTCAATAAGAATCAACTCAATATCAATAAGTGGGAACGAACAAAAACAAGGAGGAAGGATTTAAATTGGAATTTATAATGAGATTCTCAAGGGTCGTCCAGAAATCTCTCAAATAATTTGTGATTGAGTATCCTCTCTCATCCTAGTATCCTATGTCCTAGATCCTATCGCAGGCACGCAGTAGTGTAACAAAGATGCCACACTACCACGATATCGCACAACTCGCGAAGTCAGACCTGCATGGGCCACCACTAAAAACGTGTCACGACCCGCACCCGGTTTAGGGGCACGAGTGCGTGGGTACGTCCAGCCTATGCCGCAGCATCGGCGGTAGAACGCTGTCAAGGGCTTGATACTATCTAGCTAATGTCACACAAACATCCAATCTCCATTAGGAGGCACGGATGACACAATAAGATGAACACATACTCAATCACAAGATTACAGCACGATAAGATTTCGAAATAGAAATTAAAATTTAACACAACACAAGTCAACAAGTAATATTCTTACTCAACAATATCCAAGTATCATCAAAAATGCCGGAGACAAATCCGGTACCAAAATAGTCTACTTAAAGAACTAACAATAAATAATAATTCCGGCTAGACCTTCCAGAATCACAACTAAACTACCAAGTCTGCAGCTACTCACCATAAGGTCCATAAAGTGTCGGACAGCGGTCCTCTAAGGCATAGTCTGGAAAAATATTTCCAGTCAGGAAGGAGCAAAGCAACACTCTCAAATAACAGTTCCATTAATTGATAATGTCTATAATACAATAAAATATGTCATGCTAGCTACTGAGAAGACAGTGAAATAAATACAAATGGCAATTTAAGAGAGACAGGCAATGTAAAGAGACAGGCAATAGGCAATATGATACAGTCAGTGCATGTATGAAAATGAAAAGAAACAAGGAGCAGTATCATATACGATGATGTAGTATATGATCTAAAATAGAGAACTGTAACTATTCTAAGTGTTTGAAATTGTAGTTTCGAAATGTGATCGGCTTGGGACTTGTACGATTGCTACATGGCCTGGCTAATCATGCGTGAGGCGAATGATTAACACCAATAATATAAACTTGTACGATAGGTATTTGATCACATTTCTCACTAGCAATTTCCCCGCCCCCAACTAGTACTGTGGATCCAATCATGACACGTCATGATACACGAGCAAGTCAAGTCTATCATGTACAATGTCTAATATCAATGTCTAATATCAATGTCAATGTCGTGTATAATGTCAATACGATAATCAAGGTAACATCTCATGACTGCAGATCCAAGCTATACTAGTCTGTGTAGCACAGTGTTAAAGATTCAGTTGTAACATTTCATGATTGTTGAACTTATAGAAATTATCAAAGAATTAGAAATTATCAGAGAATGTACTTGCCTTTGGTCCTTAGCTGGTATTTATGGATGTCCTGTTCCAGAGTATTCCCTAGGTGAACCAACAGTCCTAAAAATATATCACAATTATAACACTTGTATCAGATGCTACCTTAACACACAGAAGAAATATACTGGCCTCAGGGCTATGCCAGGCATGGCACTAGTCAACTAGGGTCACCTAGTAGGGATAAAACACATTACCTATTTTTAATCATTAATACCTACCATATATATATACCAATTAAACATACTGTTAATAATTAAACATAATACACATATATTGTTATTTCAAAGTATACAAAATAGGTATAACTGTATGTACATAGTGGAAGTATATATTATTTGTTTATAAAAAAATGTACATAAGTCCCATTATAAGAATATATATATATATATACATTTATACCAAAATACGTAATTGCATATTTATACATTTATACCAAAATATGTATTTTATTACATATATATCAATACTGTTTTATATATATACTATATATATTTACCACAATAATATTTATACCAAAATTATCTTTATACTATATTCAGGTAATTATACCAATTAATATATATATAACACTTACATTCACATTAATTAAATACATATAAATACATATACATTAATTACACTAATAATATAGTGTATATTTTATAAAGTACAATTTATGAAAAACAGTGTACATATAGGTATACAATTAATTACAAATTATAAAATTAATTATACATACTATAATTATATAATTTGTTTAAATACATACTATACTTATACAAATAATAATAAAATAAATAATATACGTATACATATTTTAAATACATACATTACCAATGTATTTATATACTATACATATATACATATTAAACATTAATTAAATAAAAGCTCTACATATACATATATAGTATTAGTTAAATAATACTATACGTATACCTACACATTGATTAAATATACACAATCACATATACATTACACATTATATTAAAATACACATATTACATTTTACTAATACATTAATTATATTAACATACTAATACACTAATTCTTAACATATATATATATAAAGAAGGAGGGAGAGGAAGAAGAAAGAACTTACAGTGAAGGGCTCGCTGGACCGGCCGCCGGACTGGTGGTGGTTGGCCGCCGGGAACAGTGCACAGTGGGAGAGGGATGGCTCGGTCTGGAGGAGGTCGGGGTAGGGAGGAGCACAGCCGTCGGGATACACCGCTGGGAGGAGATGGAGGTGAGAGTGGTGGAAGAATGGGGGAAGGAGCAGCCGAAGTTCATCGATATTCGCCGGAGAGGTGCTGGCCGGCGGTGGGAGGAGTTTCAGAGGTGAGGGGCTCGGTAGGGAGTGGTGGTGTGGTGGTAGTAGATGACGATGAGGGTGGTTGTAGATGGTGGTGGTGGTGGTGGTGGTGGTGGTGATCAAGGAGTCGGTGTAGCGAGCTCGCCGGAGAGGAAGGGCGGCTCGGAGTACACAGTGGGAGAGGGTTGGCCGTGCAGTCGGAGCGGACCGCCGGAGGGAGTTAGCAGCGGAGCGCCGGCGTGCAGAGGTGAGGCTGCGGAGAACTCGGCCGCCGGGTTGCTGACCACGCCGGAGAGTAGAGGAAGGAATAAGGGAAGGAGCAGCCGCCGGGGATCGGCTCCGTCGTCGGCCGGGGATCTAGGCCGCTGGAGCTCAGCATATGGGGGAGAAAAATGCACAGTGTTCCCCCCCAACTATTATTTCAAATTCAAAATCAAAAAAATAAAAGAAGAAAAAGAAAAAGGAAGGAAAGAGAAGGAGGAAGGAAGAAGGAGAAGAAGAAAAGAATGGAGGAAATTTACATACGTAGGAGAGAGGGGGTGGAGGCTTGTGAGGTGGGGGAAAACCTAGGTTTCTTGGGATTAGGTTTTGAGGGTACAAGATATTAAATAGGGAGAGAGGGTGTGAATGAAGGGTTGTGATTAACCCTAAAAATGAGGGGTCCAGATTGGACATGGGAAAATAATTCATGTGGGAAATGAGGGTGAGAGTTTAAATAAAATATTAGGTTCCCTCATTTTTCAAACAATTGGGTGAGGCCACAAAATGCAAATTTGCAATTTAGCCCCCTTAAATTTGGGAAATTGCACAAACACATAAAATGACAGAATTTTGGCGGGCGATTCAGTGTCCGGTGTTTTGTAGGGTCAGGGGGCGCTGTATGATCGGTATGGGCTCAATTTACAGGGCACTGGAATTAAATTGGGATTTTAGGATCAGATAAAATAGTATCCTCAATTTAAATAGAAATAAATGCAAGTTGTGTTCAACAATTAATTATGAGTACATGGAGCCAAAATCAGGTCAGGTCATCAATACCAATAATGAAGAAGACTCAGAACAGAATATTACCCTAATTTGGACCGCACGAAAAATAGGTCAAAATTGCCTCCAATTTCGATTGGAACGCACAACGATACAAAAATAGGAATTTAATAAATAAACGTCCGCGACGATTTTTGTACGGCTAGAAATAATGTACAGAGAGCAAAATTATGAGTTGCAAAAATAGCAGAATGGAAGGCGGGCATGTCTAGGGCAAGATTATGAAATTTGTTGGAAGACAAAAGTCTGGATAGTGCTCCAAATATCGAAGCAAGGCAATGCGCAAAAATATTAAATAAAATACAGTAATTAATTACAATCTCCAAATATTAAATTCTAATAAAATAATAAAATCCAGAATTCTATAATTCGGACAGGTGGTCTTCTACTGGGCTTCTAGGTCTAGTCTGCTAGCAAAATAAATGAACACTGCATCTAATACTATATTTAATTACACATCACACATAATTATTTAAATCAATATATACTATTCATGCAATTAATTAATTATAACTACAATAATATTAAATATTGTAAAAAGTTGAAATTACCCCTATTTTCGGAATATGGTAGTGACAATATATATATATATATGTATATATATATATATATATATATATATTTATATATATATATATATATATATATATATATATAATGCTATGTATATATGTATGTTATTGTTATATGTATTTATTATGTACATATATCCTCTATAGTTGTAACCATGTATATATGTGATACTATATTGTTATATGTATTATTGTGTCCATATATATATATATATATATATATATATATATATATATATATATATATATATATATATATATATATATATTCTTATAGTTGTAAGTATATATGGGTGATTATATAGTGTGTTATATATTATATATAGTGTTATATATTACATATTGTGTTATATATACATATATATATATAGGGATAGCAACAACAGCTATTGTGATGCTTTCAGCATCACAAAAGGATAGCAGCAGCAGCAAAAGCAACAGCAGCGGTAGCAATAGCGACAAAACAGCCGCAACAGCAATAGCAATAACAACACCAGTGGCGACAACTGCAGCAACAGCAGCGACAGAAGCAGCTCAACAGTAACGACGGCAGCAGAAAACTATCGCTATAACAGCAGGAATAATAGCAGTATCAGCAGCGTATCAGAGGATTTAGCGACGGCAGCAGGAAAACTGTCACTATAACAGCAGGAACAGCAGCAGTAGCAGCAGCGTATCCGCAGTTTTAGCGACGATCGGTAGGGTTTCAGCGACACATATGCGGTTTTGAGTATATATTATATATTTATATATAATTGTTATATATGTATATATATAAAGTAATTAATATATACATATATATGTTCTTAACTTTCTAATTATGTTTTAGTATACTATATGTATAATATTTAGTTGTTAGTATATATATTTACGAGTAGTTAGTATAAGTAAGGTATTAGATATTACCTTGAGATACCAAGGTAAGTATCAAGATATTTGGAATACCCAAGGTATTGGGTTTGGGTATCAAGTTTATGGTTTTGTGTTGTGATACAAAGTTGGTTCAAAACCAAAGCATCTATTTAAAGTTTGTAATTAGGATTTTATATAATTAATGCTTGTTTGATATGTGTATGTTATGATTTACCTATTGATTTACGTATCCAGAGATACGGTATCCTACTATCCTAAGATATAGTTTTTATGACCCAGACTTTAGTATTTGAACCCAATATTTTTGTTTTCGACTTATGCAACCTAGAAATAGGTAGTTCACCATAGTTTGAGAATAGTTGACTTAGAGTTGACCTAGTTTGATTTTTGACTTAGAATTGACTTGTTGACCAAGAAGTTGACTAGTTTAATTATTTTTTTTTTGGAACCTTGTATTGATGTTGTATTCTATATCTAGGTCTTCAAGGCATCGTATCAGACATCTGTGAGACTATTATTTGGACTTCAGGCCAGTATATTCTCTGATAGTTTTTCATTTATGATATCCTCTATGTTCATTGTATCTAGTGTAGATATCCATGTTCTCTTGACACGATGGTTACACGGATTGGTATATCCGGATCTCGTCATAAGATATTATTTCTTGGTATATGGTATATCTTGTGCAAGCATTGTTTCATTGATTATCTTGTACATATATAGACACTAATTCTCGGGAAGACTAGCTATCTTCTTAGGGAATATAGTGCCATAGCGTACCATGGTTGGATCTATTATAGGGTGGTAAGTACTTTAGTGTAGATATGTTATCATAACATCATTGTATCAAGTATTGTTCATTGAATAGTGTTAATCATACACCGCACGTTTGATTAGCCAGGCCAAATATATTGTATCATGTTTCCAAGCCGTTCACATGTTAAAGCTAGTACTCACACACTTAGTCATTAGTATTCTTGTTCATTATTATACTGTTTATTATTGTATTTATTCTAGTATTTTCTTATTGTATATCTCTCGTATCTATTGTGCATCTTGTATATTTATATCTATTTACTGTTACATAGTTTTTATCATTAATTAGAACTGCTGTTAGAGATGTACTATGCTCTTTTCCTAACTGGATATATTTTTTCTAGATGACACTAAGGAGTGGTACCCTACACATTATGGACCTTAGGATATTGTGGGCTTAGAGTCAGAGACCCTGGCTCAAGAGAGACTTATCCCGACTGAGACAGATGACCCAGGATTAGTACCTTCTTAGTATTTCTTGTACTAGATTTGTCTCCAGCTTATTATTAGCATTCTTTCAGACTCATTGATGTATTATTTTAGACTCATGAGTTGTATGTGACTATTTTTATTCTTTATCTTATTCATGCTCATTTCCATCTTAGATCTATGATTGAGTATATTGTTATTGTTGGTGGTTCATTATATTGCTAGATAGATTACCCAGACAGCATTTTATCGCCGATTCTGCGGCATAAACTGGGCGTTGTTTCCGACTTGCATCCTTACATCGGGTGTGGGTCGTGACACATTTTTAGCGGTGGCCCATACAGGTCAAGCTTTACAAGTTATGCGATATCGTGGTAGTGCGACGATTTAGTTGTACTACTGCGAGCCTGCGATAGGATATAGGATGTAGGATAGGCTGAGAATACTCAATCACATCTAGGAAAATTCTTTTGATTCAACTATTCTCCTTTGATATTGATACTTGATCTCTTAAACTATCTTTTCCTGGTGTGTCTTACATCAGGTGCCATATTGATCCTCATTCCGTCTTTTTATGAGACATACTCGGAGATACTTGCGGAGGCACGCAAGGTTGAGTGGGAGTTGGGATTGAAGCCCAAGAGAGACCGTGATTCTTTTTTGGAGGCCAATAGCAGTATAGTATCTGCCAAAAGTTTTCATTACCAGTCCAGACCTTTCCAACAGCCACAACAGCACCAGACTCCATCTAGGGTGCCTTTTCACCTGGCACTAGAGCAGCAGAGGCAATTACAACAAGCTTTCTGCCACTACTACAAGAAGCCTGACCATATCTGGGAAGTTTACAGCAAGAGGTTGGTATTTTGTTTTTATTGTGGTACTGAAGGGAATCAGTCAAGAGAATATCCTTGTCGTGCAGTTCAGGGAACAGCTTCAGCTCCGAGGGCATAGACGAGACCACTTGCAGTACAACCAAGGGGACCGCTCCCGACACAGCAGCAGCATTATGTCCAGCATTAGCAGCAGGGAGGTGCACGTCAGAGACGAGCGTTTGCTATGACCATTGAGGAGGACGAACCCACCGAAGATGTCATTGTAGAAGCATGAAAAATACGCTGGATAGCTCTACGCAACATGATGAGGCAGGACAGCGTAAGCAGGGGAATCCAGAGCCATCAAGCATGCAACAGAGCTTTTTTCGCTAAACACAGCGTAAAATATAAAAGTACCATCCGCGTAAGTGCAGTATGTCCAGGCCGCTTCAGCATAAACATGGTGCTTCATCGCTTCCATGGCGTAAAACTCATCCACTTTTAAAGCAGTGTTAAAGCGTACGAGGAACGCTTCATCTTCCCCAAAATGAACCTATCAGACCCTGTAATGAACCTGACCCCTGACTCCTGACAAAAAGTACTGCACGACTACCTAGACGACAGCTGGAAACGATGGCAGACCACTCGGGACGCCCCCCACAGTATGAGAGCGGATCTCTACATTTAATGTAGTAGATTTGATTAAAAATTACCAAACCGTCGTTTACTAACATCCCCTTAGCGTAAAGCTGATCTTTCACATACAAGGGGATGTACTGCCTTATTTTACACAGGCAAACATGAGCTGTTTACGCTCCGCAGTAGACAAACTGCCTGCCACGTCAAAAGCTGTACCTCGTACGGGGCTCGAGGCCAGTCTCTACGTCTAATTGCACAGAGCGGTGACAGTTTCTCTCGAGGCACATCTCTATGTCTAATTGCACAGAACGGTGACAGTTTCTCTCAAGGCACGTCTCTGCGACGGATGCACAGAAGGGCTGCAGACCTTCAAAATACGTCTCCGCATTTAATGCACAGGATGGTGGCAAATCTCGGCATTTAATGCAAGAGATTTGATTATATCTTCAAAAGCTGTAATTCCGGCTAAGACGTCCACATCAGCACTCTGGTACGGTACGCAGCGACTTCTGCGACCATTCGGCTTCTACGCTCACTCGGCCTCTATGACCATTTGGCTTCTACGCCTATTCGGCTTCTATGCCTACTTGGCTTCTACGCCTATTCGGCTTCTATGCCTACTTGGCTTTTACGCCATGGTGACAGACATTGGCTTCTACGCCCACCTCTTCTACACAAGGAATACCTACCTACGTGGCTTCTACGCCGTGATCTTCATAGCGATTATACGCGTTTTGTCCCTTAGTTGGACCTGCATCACACGCTCATTCAAAGGATCATCTATACGCAGGCATTGGTTATTTTAACCGTTGTGTAAAAGGGTGTTGTACTTTCCACTCCTCGGAGTGGTCACTGTCAATAAAGCTCTATAAATAGAGACCTCTATCAACAGAGGAACAGGTCGAGACTTTAAAAATCGAACAAGGTTAAAACTTTGAAAGAAGGATCGAACCGGGTCAAAAAATTGAAGATCCAAGGTCGAACTTCCAAGAAAGATCAAACCAGAGGTCAAGAGAGAGAGAGAGAGAAGAATCCGGAGCTTAGGCAAAGAGTAGGGATCGACGACTTTGGCATCGTGCATCCACCCTCTTTTGCAACCTTTGAAGCTGCTTCCTGTCTTCTATGGCACTTCTTCAACATCGTGTGGTCCAAGGGCTAAAGTAATCGACTGCAGATCAGACACCTATAGCAATATTTACCCAGATTAAATAAATTATACTCCCACATCCTCGTATAGGATCAAGTTGTACAAGTTTGTTTGTAAACAAAAGAAGACGGGTTTCGTGCAAACCTCGTATTATACACATTTTTGTTCTTTCGTTTAATACCACAAACAAGATGGCGACTCTGTTGGGGACATCTTTCTCTTCTGATGAGGAAGTAATTGCTCAACACGATACGGTATCTGTAGGAACCGTGAAGAAGACACTGGTCGTCCAATTCGACCAGTCTGCCTACAAAGACATGCTTTGAACCAGGGGTAGCTCTCACCCTCTCTCCGTCCAAGACAACAGGAAGCTGCGCAAGGTCCGGATGCCCAAGACATCCTCTACCAATCCTGTGGACTCTCCAATCTCTCCGACCAATGAGGTTGAAGCATTGCTCCTTTCGTGCCCCGCACGTAAAATTCAGTCTCCCGCTACGCGCGGTACAGACGAAACTTCGGGCAAAGCCTCAGCGCTAACCCAGAAGTATCCACTGCGCTCTACGCGTAGAAACCAGTCTCCCGCTATGCGCGGTACAGACAAAACTTCGGGCAAAGCCTCAGCGCTAACGCAGAAGTATCCACTGCGCTCTATGCGTAGAAACCAGTCTCCCGCTACGCGCGGAATAGACAAAACTTTCGGCTATCGACTATCTTCTGATATAGATTGCCATCTACACTTAACACCCGTACTTAGTCATAAGTACGCCAGTAGTGTTAAGTCCACAAAAAAACTGCCATGTCCATATTACCTCTGGGCAGATGTAATCACCTGAAATTTTTAAGAATTTTAAATTTATTTTCTGGAATTAATTAGTAATTTTCGGTAATTTTTAAACCAATAAATTAAAGCTGTCTGATTTAAAATGAAAATTTTAAATGAAATTAAATAATATTAAAATGTGATGAAAATTATATTTTCTAGTGTAAAATTTAAAACCGAGCATGGGGTATTTTTCCGGGAATTTATTGGTCACCGGATGAATTTTTAAAGGATTAAAAACTATTGTAAAAAAAATTTACTGATTAAATAAACCAATTAGTCAAACCAAACCGACCCTGAACCGGACCGGACCGGACCGGTCGGTCTGACTGGACCGAACCGTTTGACTAGCGGGTCGGATCCGGGTAAGAACCCGACCCGCTAGAGACCCTACCCGACCCAAACTTCTGAAACCCTAACCCCCAAATTTCAAACGACCGACCGGTCGTTTCCTCTGCCGGCGGCCGTTTCCGCCGCCGTGGCCGCCGGCCGACCTATCCGTTCGCCTCCCCTGTAACCGGCGACCCGTCCCCTTCAGTTTCGGCCAACGTCCGGCGGTCTCCATCCCCATTTTTTTCCTATAAATACCTAGCTAGGGCCGCCGGATTTCCCCTTGCCCTTCCCTTCTCCGGCGAGCTACCATTAGATCCGGCCGCCTCTCGAACGTGCAAACCCAGAACCTCGACGCCAGTCCCCAGCCATCCAGCCTCTCGCCGGACCCGCGGATAGCCCAGCCGGACCGCCTCCCACTTCTCCCCTGAAATAATTCTCCAGAACCCGACCACGGCGCGTCACCTGCTGGAGCCGTGCCGTCCGCCCTTGCCCGCCAGGACCGATCGGAACCTCCAGCGAGCCGACTTCAGTGATCTCCCCGTTCAGCTGACGTCCGGCCACCCGTATTGTCGGAACCAACCGCCCAGAGCGTCGACGACCACCCCAGTACCGGCTCCGCCTTCGCCTGAACCCCAGGCCGACTCCGGCAGACGTGGACGCGACCCAGGACGCGAGTACGAGCTGGACACGGCCGGACACAGTGGTGATCAGAGGACACAGTAAACCCTAGAGAACAGGACACAATTTGGACACGTAGGACTCGGATTTTCAGCCTTCTTTCAGGTATTCATAACTTCCTACTCGTAGCTCCGATTTTCATTCCGTAAGTTTCTTTACGAAGCCTGTTAGACCCTCTCGGTGCCCAGACAAACTGCTCGGGGCATCGCGTCCTGTGGTGATCGCACACCGCGATCCAAAAACTGGAAAACTTAGCCCTGTTTTACCCCGGAATCGAGTACGCCCCGTCAAACGGGACGACTTGGTCACGTGCGGTCTTTACCGACACGTCAGCGTCGTTAATACGGATGTGCGAGATTTCGCAGAAGCTGATTCGGAAGTGCGTGCACACCGGAATCAGTGCGTATCCGCGGACAACACTCCGTATCCGGCTTTTCTGTAATTAGCTGTAACTTAGTGTATACATGTCAGATCGAGACGAAACTTGCGCCATCGGACTCGTAGCAATACGCTGGTCCTGTGGGTCAAGTTTGGTTCGATTCTGAGAACGTTGGAAAAACGCGTGTCGTGGGCCCCACAGGCTCCAACTGACGGGCGATTTTGAGAACGGCTCATCGGAATCCAATTCTGGAAGTTCCGTTGGGTTCGTATCAACGTTCCTGACTTGTTGGCACTAAGTTGGACTGATTTGGAAACCTTTGACCCTGACCCAATTTTCGGTGCAAAGCGGCCCACACATGGACCCGCTTTGGCCTAGAAATGTCGTTTTTGCCCTTGTGTCCAAACTGGACTTAAGGACAGGCGTTTCTAACTAATTTCTATGTTCTGAGACTGTTGGTAATGTTCATTTCAGCTTTTGGAGGAGTTATTGCTGAACCCACTGTTACAAGGACCGCCACTGATATTCCAATCCCAGGCAAGTGTACCTTGCCATAAATTGCAGATTATTAGTTTAATTAGTTCTCTTGTTTTACTTTTCTGTGACTATTGTACATGTTATAACCTAGGACCGTATGACATACTTAGCGTCCGATCACAGTCGGGTGCCAACCCCGTACGCGGAGTTGTGTACGTCATTTAGTGATGGATATTCGAGACCCTTTATATTCTTGTGCATGTTTATCAAGTACTCTATAACCTAGGACACCTGACACCATACATTGGCAGAATCTTCCTGACATATTCAAGGTGATTCTGTATAGGATACAGGATGAACATAGTTATATATTCTTAGTTTATGACTGTTGCATTAGATCTGATCTCACGTGGCATGGACATGAGACGTGTGGTTACATTGGGTGGGGAGAGACACACAGGCTACAGGCTGTTCTATACATATATACTACTATTGTGAGGTTGTAGACTCTCGAGCAGAGCTAGACCACTACTAGATATTGCTGCTACCGGCTCCCCGACACAGAGCTTGTAGCAGTCTCAGCCTGAGTACTAGTGTTGCTCTCAGTTACATTTTCACTTAGATGGTTATGTAGTTACCCTGCTTATTTCATTTACTATTTCACTGCATTTATTTCTGGCTTGTATTATTTGTACCTTGCTATGTCCCCTGAGGACCTGGAATGGATGATGTCCCCAGGTTTAGCAGAAGAGCATTATCCCGAGGTTTACGGGACAGGAGCTGAAGCTATACCAGGAGCTGTTGCTGAAGGAGAACCTAATATAGAAGCAGAGGTGATGGCAGAAGATTTTACTTGAGATTATGTTATTTGTACTCTTCAGATACTTTATTTTGGACTCTTTGTTCTGGTCTGATGAACCAGTGTTTTAGACTCTATTCGAGTTGTTCCCCGACATACTCTGCTGAGACTGGACTTGATGTACTTTCTTTTATTTGCTGTTGTTCTTATTATTCTGTGATGGATGAGATTAGTTTTTGATATGATATTGTAGACCTATATTACAGCTTAAGTATGCTCGATGGATCCATTAAATTGGGATGTCCATCGATGTGTACTGCTGGCCATTGCCACGTGTCTAGTCCCACGACATTTTGGGACTGGGGCGTGACATGGTTTTTGTGGTGGCCCATGCAGGTCCTACGACAAATTGTTTGGTTTCAACTTAGGGACCAAACAAACCTGTAAAAAGATAGGATAGGCTATAGGATCTCATCCATTTATTGAACGTTTTTGAAACTCTATATCGCATTCGAATTAAGTACTTGAATTTGCATCCTGCTTGACTCTACTAAACGTTCTCATAAAGTTTATTTTTGAATACAGCAAGATGGACCCAAGGAGTGGAGATGAAATTCTTTTTACACCACAAGATGCTGTGGTTACCTATGGAGATGGAGTTACACCAGAGAACAGGGGACAATCCTCTCAAAGTGGACAAGCTGAGCAGCATAACTCAAGGTTCAGGCGTGATGATATCCCACCACCGCCTCAGTTCACTCCACCTATGCCTGCCTTCCCACCAGGGCAAACAATGGACGGGCAGCAGATGTTTCAGATGTTTTATGCCATGATGCAAGCTCAACAACAAGTTCAACAGGAGGCACAGCGTCAGGAGGCAGAGAACCTGAGAACCAGCCTAGTAAATGCATTGGAGCAGGCAAACCCACAAGCTAGGCGACCAGCGACGGGATCTATCACTGATTTCCGTCAACTCAAGCCCCGTACCTTTTCGGGCAAGGAAGGACCAACTGAAGTGCATGAATGGCTCACTAATACACAGCATCAGTTGGAAGCAGCTGAACTTCCGCGGAAGAGATGGATGACTGCTGTCCGAATGCAACTGACGGACAACGCACACCACTAGTGGCTAGCTGAAGAGAAGAGGCTCGGACATGACCGAGTCACTTGGGAGGAGTTCTCCAGACTCTTCCAAGAGATATATATCCCAGCCGTTGCTAGATCAGAACTCCGAGATAAGTTCAACCGTCTCATCCAGGGCAACATGACAGTGGAGGAGTATAATGCCGAATTCATTCGCTTGGGTCGTTTCGCCCCTTCTCTAATTCCTACCGAAGAAGAGAAGGCGGAGAAATTCTTTGATGGACTCAGGTTCGAACTTCAGAGGTTGATTGGATCTGTTGCCCCTATATCGTACAACGACGTCCTTGCTGCGGCACGACGCATGGAGCGCGTCACCAGGAGGGAGTCAAGTCTGAAGCGGCCATTTACCTCAGTACCATCCAAGGCAGCACAAGGAGATTCTGCAAAGCGACTCCAAAGGAATCTACCGCAGAGGGCAGCACCAAGAACTCTACCTACTTGTCATTTCTGCGGCAAGTTGGGTCACATTGAAAAGGAGTGCAGACGCAAATTGGGACTGTGCCTGGTATGCGGCTCCAACCAGCATTTATCCAGGGACTGCACAGCACGCCGAGAGGGAGAACCACGACTAGCTCTACCTGCACCACGGCCAGATTATCCAGCAGTGGGAGCACAGCAGACGGGAGTTAGAGGAGTCAGACCACCAGCTCCAGGAGGATATCAGCCAAGACCTCCATTGCCACCACAAGCAGCACTATTCCAACAGGCTCGTCAGCAGAGGGGACCAGCACAGGGACGAGGTCAGGCTTTTGCATTGGCTGTTCAGGAAGAAGCTATTGCTGAAGAAGTTATAGCAGGTACCATTTTAGTAGCTTCATTACCTGCTGTAGCTTTATTTGATTCTGGGGCATCACACTCATTTATAGCTGCTAGCTTCGTAACCACCCATAGAGTAGCTACTGCACCTCTTCCGAAGATTAAGAGAATTCTTACGGGAGGTGGAATTATACCTGTTAGTGATATCTGTAGATCATGCTCAGTAGTAGTCTGCGGAAGAGAGATGCGAGCCCAATTTTTGATCTTTTCTATGCCTGACTATGATGTGGTACTTGGTATGGACTGGTTAAGTCAGTATCATGCTACTCTTGATTGTCGGCTTGGAAAAGTTATATTCAGACCACCTGGACACTCAGAGTTTGAATTTCTTCGAGGAGCTGTAGAACAAGGTGTTCAGCCAACTCTTAAGGTATTAACGGTAGAAGGGGAGTCAAGTTACCCAAGAGTTATATCGGAGTTTGTGGATGTATTCCCCGATGATCTTCCAGGTCTACCACCTGATCGGGAAATAGAATTCACCATAGACTTAACTCCAGGAGCAGAACCGATCACTTCAACGGTTTATAGACTAGCCCCTAAGGAGTTAGTAGAGTTGAAGAAGCAAGTTGATGAACTTCTGGAGAAAGGTTTCATCCGGCCCAGTGTATCACCTTGGGGAGCACCTATACTTTTTGTACCGAAGAAGGATGGAACAGTTCGCCTATGCATTGATTACAGGGCGTTAAACGCTGTGACCATTAAGAACCGGTATCCCTTGCCTCGTATTGATGACTTGTTTGATCAGTTGAGTGGAGCTAGGGTATTTTCAAAGATTGACCTGAGATCCGGTTATCACCAGATTAGGGTGAGGAAGGAAGATATCCCGAAGACAGCCTTTAGAACCAAGTATGGACACTATGAGTTCTTAGTAATGCCGTTTGGTTTAACCAACGCGCCTGCTGTGTTCATGAGCTTGATGAACCGAGTTTTCCACCAATACTTGGATAAATTCGTGGTGGTATTTATCGATGACATTCTGGTATATTCCAAAAGTCACGAAGAGCACGAGGAGCATCTCAGAATCGTACTAGAGACGTTGAGGCAGGAGAAGCTTTATGCTAAGCTCAGTAAATGTGAGTTTTGCATGGATAAGGTGCCATTCTTAGGGCATATTATCTCAGGAGAAGGCCTATCAGTTGATCCAGAGAAGGTTGCTGCTATTGAGACTTGGCCTACACTGACATCAGTTGCTGAGATGAGGAGTTTTCTAGGACTTGCTGGATATTACAGAAGGTTCGTAGAAAATTTCTCAAGGATTGCAGAGCCAATGACGAAGTTGACACGGAAAGATCAGGACTTTGCATGGACAGGAGAATGTCAGAGGGCCTTTGAAGAATTGAAGAGGCGTCTAACAACAGCACCAGTCTTGACTCTTCCTTCAGGGTCAGGCGGTTTTGTTGTTTATAGCGATGCGTCAGGTAGTGGCCTAGGATGTGTTTTGATGCAACACGGCAAAGTTATTGCTTATGCATCGAGACAGTTGAAGGTCCATGAGAAGAACTACCCAACGCATGATTTAGAGTTAGCTGCTGTAATATTTGCACTGAAGATTTGGAGACATTATCTTTATGGTGAGAAGGTAGAAATTTTCACTGACCACAAAAGTCTAAAGTATGTATATACCCAGAAAGAGCTTAATATGAGGCAGAGACGCTGGCTGGAGTTGATGGTGGACTTTGATATAGATCTGCAATACCACCCAGGGAAGGCGAATGTAGTAGCAGATGCACTTAGCAGGAAGCCTACAGCTTATTACTTGACGGTACAGCCTGAGCTATTGAAAGATCTACAGGAGCTCCAGATAGAGGTTATTCTACCAAGGCAGAGTGGCTTGCTGGCTAATCTGGAAGTGAAGTCATCGCTCGTGGAAAGGATTAAGGAAGCTTTGCCTACTGATGCAAGATTTCGAAGACTCAAAGAGAAGACAGAAGCAGGCTTGCAGACGGGGCTTCGCATACATGAGGATGGAACATTAAGGTGTAGAGATCGTTTATATGTTCCAAATGGAGAACTAAGACAAGAGCTAATGACTGAAGCACATAGATCCATATACTTCATTCATCCAGGAGGAACGAAGATGTATCGAGATCTAAGGCAGTATTATTAGTGGCATGGAATGAAGAGAGAGATTGCCAGATTTGTAGCAAAATGCTTAGTCTGCCAACAAGTGAAAGCCGAACATCAGAGGACTGCTGGAATGCTGCAGCCGCTTCCCATACCAGAATGGAAGTGGGAACATATCACCATGGACTTCGTCACAGGATTCCCAAGGAGCCCCAGCGGAAAAGATGCGGTATGGGTTATCGTGGATCGACTCACTAAGTCGGCACACTTCTTGCCGTTTAGAGTTGGACAGTCCATGGAGATACTAGCCGACATGTATATGAGACAAATAGTAAGATTGCATGGAGTGCCGGTTAGTATCGTATCAGATCGAGATTCGAGATTCACCTCTCATTTCTGGAGAAGTATGCAAGAAATTCTTGGAACTAGACTAAAATTCAGCACTGCCTATCATCCCCAAACAGATGGTCAATCAGAACGTACAATCCAGATTTTGGAAGATATGCTGCGATCCTGTATGTTAGACTTTGGAGGGTCTTGGGAAGATCATTTGCATTTGGTAGAGTTCTCCTACAACAACAGTTACCAGGCAAGTATCAAGATGGCACCTTTCGAGGCGTTATACGGTAGAAAGTGCAGATCGCCAATATACTGGAGTGACGTCGGAGAGCGTCAGATATTGGGGCCAGAGTTGGTGATGCAAACTGTGGAGAAGGTTAAACAAATTCAGAATCATCTTCGGGCAGCTCAGGACAGACAGAAGCATTGGGCTGATACACATCGACGTCCCCTGGAGTTCAAGGAAGGAGAACATGTATTTCTGAGGATTTCACCTACTCGAGGAACCATCCGCTTTGGGAGCAGAGGCAAGTTGAGTCCAAGGTACATTGGGCCCTTCGATATCCTGGAGCGCATTGGTGAGGTGGCCTATCGTCTTGCATTACCTCCATCTTTAGAGGGAGTGCATGATGTGTTCCATGTCTCACAGTTGAGAAGGTATGTGACTGACCCAAGTCACATAGTGGATCATTCTGAGATCGCAGTAGGCCCAAGCCTGAGATATGAAGAACAACCGGTGGGTATACTCGGAACCAGTGAGAAGACACTACGGGGGCAGACAATTAAACTGGTCCATGTGGCTTGGAAGCAACACTCACCTGGTGAATCTACCTGGGAGCGGGAGGATATAATACGCCAGAAATACCCCCACTTATTCGAGGATGCAGGTATAATTTAAAGTAATTATTGTAATTCCTGTAGTTCTGTTCTTTTAGTAGTTTAATCTTTAAATTGCGAGGACGCAATTTGCTTAAGGGGGGTAGATTGTAATCACCTGAAATTTTTAAGAATTTTAAATTTATTTTCTGGAATTAATTAGCAATTTTCGGTAATTTTTAAACCAATAAATTAAAGCTGTCTGATTTAAAATGAAAATTTTAAATAAAATTAAATAATATTAAAATGTGATGAAAATTATATTTTCTAGTGTAAAATTTAAAACCGAGCATGGGGTATTTTTCCGGGAATTTATTGGTCACCGGATGAATTTTTAAAGGATTAAAAACTATTGTAAAAAAAATTTACTGATTAAATAAACCAATTAGTCAAACCAAACCGACCCTGAACCGGACCGGACCGGACCGGTCGGTCTGACTGGACCGAACCGTTTGACTAGCGGGTCGGATCCGGGTAAGAACCCGACCCGCTAGAGACCCTACCCGACCCAAACTTCTGAAACCCTAACCCCCAAATTTCAAACGACCGACCGGTCGTTTCCTCTGCCGGCGGCCGTTTCCGCCGCCGTGGCCGCCGGCCGACCTATCCGTTCGCCTCCCCTGTAACCGGCGACCCGTCCCCTTCAGTTCCGGCCAACGTCCGGCGGTCTCCATCCCCATTTTTTTCCTATAAATACCTAGCTAGGGCCGCCGGATTTCCCCTTGCCCTTCCCTTCTCCGGCGAGCTACCATTAGATCCGGCCGCCTCTCGAACGTGCAAACCCAGAACCTCGACGCCAGTCCCCAGCCGTCCAGCCTCTCGCCGGACCCGCGGATAGCCCAGCCGGACCGCCTCCCACTTCTCCCCTGAAATAATTCTCCAGAACCCGACCACGGCGCGTCACCTGCTGGAGCCGTGCCGTCCGCCCTTGCCCGCTAGGACCGATCGGAACCTCCAGCGAGCCGACTTCAGTGATCTCCCCGTTCAGCTGACGTCCGGCCACCCGTATTGTCGGAACCAACCGCCCAGAGCGTCGACGACCACCCCAGTACCGGCTCCGCCTTCGCCTGAACCCCAGGCCGACTCCGGCAGACGTGGACGCGACCCAGGACGCGAGTACGAGCTGGACACGGCCGGACACAGTGGTGATCAGAGGACACAGTAAACCCTAGAGAACAGGACACAATTTGGACACGTAGGACTCGGATTTTCAGCCTTCTTTCAGGTATTCATAACTTCCTACTCGTAGCTCCGATTTTCATTCCGTAAGTTTCTTTGCGAAGCCTGTTAGACCCTCTCGGTGCCCAGACAAACTGCTCGGGGCATCGCGTCCTGTGGTGATCGCACACCGCGATCCAAAAACAGGAAAACTTAGCCCTGTTTCACCCCGGAATCGAGTACGCCCCGTCAAACGGGACGACTTGGTCACGTGCGGTCTTCACCGACACGTCAGCGTCGTTAATACGGACGTGCGGGATTTCGCAGAAGCTGATTCGGAAGTGCGTGCACACCAGAATCAGTGCGTATCCGCGGACAACACTCCGTATCCGGCTTTTCTGTAATTAGCTGTAACTTAGTGTATACATGTCAGATCGAGACGAAACTTGCGCCATCGGACTCGTAGCAATACGCTGGTCCTGTGGGTCAAGTTTGGTTCGATTCTGAGAACGTTGGAAAAACGCGTGTCGTGGGCCCCACAGGCTCCAACTGACGGGCGATTTTGAGAACGGCTCATCGGAATCCAATTCTGGAAGTTCCGTTGGGTTCGTATCAACGTTCCTGACTTGTTGGCACTAAGTTGGACTGATTTGGAAACCTTTGACCCTGACCCGATTTTCGGTGCAAAGCGGCCCACACATGGACCCGCTTTGGCCTAGAAATGTCGTTTTTGCCCTTGTGTCCAAACTGGACTTAAGGACAGGCGTTTCTAACTAATTTCTATGTTCTGAGACTGTTGGTAATGTTCATTTCAGCTTTTGGAGGAGTTATTGCTGAACCCACTGTTACAAGGACCGCCACTGATATTCCAATCCCAGGCAAGTGTACCTTGCCATAAATTGCAGATTATTAGTTTAATTAGTTCTCTTGTTTTACTTTTCTGTGACTATTGTACATGTTATAACCTAGGACCGTATGACATACTTAGCGTCCGATCACAGTCGGGTGCCAACCCCGTACGCGGAGTTGTGTACGTCATTTAGTGATGGATATTCGAGACCCTTTATATTCTTGTGCATGTTTATCAAGTACTCTATAACCTAGGACACCTGACACCATACATTGGCAGAATCTTCCTGACATATTCAAGGTGATTCTGTATAGGATACAGGATGAACATAGTTATATATTCTTAGTTTATGACTGTTGCATTAGATCTGATCTCACGTGACATGGACATGAGACGTGTGGTTACATTGGGTGGGGAGAGACACACAGGCTACAGGCTGTTCTATACATATATACTACTATTGTGAGGTTGTAGACTCTCGAGCAGAGCTAGACCACTACTAGATATTGCTGCTACCGGCTCCCCGACACAGAGCTTGTAGCAGTCTCAGCCTGAGTACTAGTGTTGCTCTCAGTTGTATTTTCACTTAGATGGTTATGTAGTTACCCTGCTTATTTCATTTACTATTTCACTGCATTTATTTCTGGCTTGTATTATTTGTACCTTGCTATGTCCCCTGAGGACCTGGAATGGATGATGTCCCCAGGTTTAGCAGAAGAGCATTATCCCGAGGTTTACGGGACAGGAGCTGAAGCTATACCAGGAGCTGTTGCTGAAGGAGAACCTAATATAGAAGCAGAGGTGATGGCAGAAGATTTTACTTGAGATTATGTTATTTGTACTCTTCAGATACTTTATTTTGGACTCTTTGTTCTGGTCTGATGAACCAGTGTTTTAGACTCTATTCGGGTTGTTCCCCGACATACTCTGCTGAGACTGGACTTGATGTACTTTCTTTTATTTGCTGTTGTTCTTATTATTCTGTGATGGATGAGATTAGTTTTTGATATGATATTGTAGACCTATATTACAGCTTAAGTATGCTCGATCAAAAGTTTGTCATGTTCATATTACCTCTGAATAAAACTTTCGGCTATCGACTATCTTCTGATATAGGTTGCCATCTACACTTAACACCCGTACTTAGTCATAAGTACGCCAGTAGTGTTAAGTCCACAAAAACTGCCATATCCATATTACCTCTGAGCAGACGTGTACCTCCATCTCCAAAGGGGTCACGATCAAAGTTTGTCATGTTCATATTACCTCTGAATAAACTTTCGGCTATCGACTTTCTTCTGATATAGGTTGCCATCTACACTTAACACCCGTACTTAGTCATAAGTACGCCAGTAGTGTTAAGTCCACAAAAACTGCCATGTCCACATTACCTCTGAGCAGACGAACGACGCTTCGCGGCGACCCCTACTACCAACGAACTCATTTCGGGTTAGGGTATGCCACCTCCTCCAAATCAGACGAGAATATTGTTTCCTCTTCTCAGAACGGTTCGTCGCCCTCTGACTCACCTGATGCTCTCGAACAGACATTATCAGTGAATATGGTAGTGACAGATCCCTTTAAAGCAGATGAACAGGATTCTGAGCCGTTTGAGGATGACTCTTGGACCTAACAAATGGATACGCAGTGGGAATTCCGCTTCGAGCAAAGAGAACCTCCCACCAAAGATGAAGTTATCCAGGTTGATGTTGGGGGTGAACTTTCGCCGAAGCCGATATTTATCAGTAACAATCTTTCTCCAGCTGAAAGGGAAGAAGTTATCCAGCTGATAAAAGGATATATCGACGTCTTTGCATGGGATTACGAGGATATGCCAGGCCTTGACCCGAAGGTGGCTACTCATAAACTCAATATATTAGCCATTCAAAGCCTGTGAAGCAGCACCAACGCCGGTTCCGCCCGGACATGATGGACGCCATCGAAGCTGAAGTCAAGAAGTTGATAGCCTGCAGTTTCATCCAGGAAGAACAACATCCCCAGCAGAGTCGCCATCTTGTTTGTGGTATTAAATAAAAGAACAAAAATGTGTATAATACGTGGTTTGCACGAAACCCGCCTTCTTTTGTTTATAAACAAACTTGTACAATTTAATCCTATACGAGGATGTGGGAGTACAAATTATTTAATCTGGGTAAATATTGCTATAGGTGTTTGATCTGCAGTCGATTACTTTAGCCCTTGGACCACACGATGTTGAAGAAGTGCCGTAGAAGACAGGAAGCAGCTTCGAAGGTTGCAAAAAAGGGTGGATGCACGATGCCAAAGTCGTCGATCCCTACTCTTTGCCTGAGCTCCGGATTCTTCTTTCTCTCTCTCTCTCTCTCTCTCTCTCTCTCTCTCTCTCTTGACCTCTGGTTCGATCTTTCTTGGAAGTTCGACCTTGGATCTTCAATTTTTTGACCCGGTTCGATCCTTCTTTCAAAGTTTCGACTTTGTTCAATTTTTAAAGTCTCGACCTGTTCCTCTCTTGATAGAGGTCTCTATTTATAGTATTTTAGTGACAGTGACCACTCCGTCGGTGTAAAAATCGAGGAGTGGAAAGTACAGCACCCTTTCACACAACGGTTAAAATAGGCAATGCCTGCGTATAGATGATCCTTTGAATGAGCGTGTGACGCGGGTCCAACTAAGGGACAAAATGCGTATAATCGCTACGAAGATCACGACATAGAAGCCACGTAGGTAGGTATCCCTTGTGTAGAAGAGGTGGGCGTAGAAGCCAATGTCTGTCACCATGGCGTAGAAGCCAAGTAGGCATAGAAGCCGAATAGGCGTAGAAGCCAAGTAGGTATAGAAGTCGAATAGACGTAGAAGCCAAATGGTCATAGAGGCCGAGTGAGCGTAGAAGCCGAATGGTCGCAGAAGCCGCTGCGTACCGTGCCAGAGTGCTGATGTGGACGTCTTAGCCAAAATTACGGCTTTTGAAGATATAATCAAATCTCTTGCATTAAATGCCGAGATTTGCCACCATCCTGTGCATTAAATGCGGAGGCGTATTTTGAAGGTCTGCAGCCCTTCTGTGCATCCGTCGCAGAGACGTGCCTCGAGAGAAACTGTCACCGTTCTGTGCAATTAGACGTAGAGACGTGCCTCGAGAGAAACTATCACCGCTCTGTGTAATTAGACGTAGAGACGTGCCTCGAGCCCCGTACGAGGTACAGCTTTTGACGTGGCAGGCGGTTTGTCTACTGCGGAGCGTAAACAGCTCATGTCTGCCTGTGTAAAATAAGGCAGCGTATCCCCTTGTATACAAAAGAGCAGCTTTACGCTGAGGGGATGTCAGTAAACGACGGTTCGGTAATTTTTAATCAAATCCACTGCATTAAATGCAGAGATCCGCCCTCATACTGTGGGGGGCGTCCCGAGTGGTCTGCCATTATTTCCAGCCGTCGTCTGGGTAGCTGTGTAGTATTTTTTGTCAGGAGTCAGGGGTCGGGTTCATTGCAGGGTCTGACAGGTTCATTTCAGGGAAGACGAAGCGTTCCTCTTACGCTTTAATGCTGCTTTGAAAATGGATGAGTTTTACGCCATGGAGGCGATGAAGCACCCTGTCTATGCTGAAGCGGCCTGGACATACTGCACTTACGATGATGGTCCTTTCATATTTTACGCTGTGTTTAGCGGAAAAAGCTCTGTTGCATGCTTGATGGCTCTGGGGTCCCCTGCTTACACTGCCCTGCCTTATCATGTTGCGTAGAGCTATCCAGCATATTTTTCATGCTTCTACAGTCATAGCAGGTTCTATTCTTCTTGATTCCATTCCAGCTTTAGCTTTGTTTGATAGTGGTGCTTCCCATAGTTTTGTATCTGTTTCTTTTGCTCTGAAGCATGGTTTGGTAGCTAAGTCTTTGCTTAGGACTTGTAAGATCATGACTGGGGGAGGCATTATCCTGGTTAATGATATTTGCAAGGATCGGAGAGTTACTCTGGGAGGCCGGGAGTTGAGTGCGTGTGTACTTGTAATACCACTTCCGAGATTCGACATTGTACTCGGGATGGATTGGTTCAGTAGAAACTGTGCTAGCATAGATTGTAGAGGAGCTAGAGTTTTGTTTGGTTTGCCAGGAGAGCCAGAGTTCGAGTTTGCTAGAGGAGCTGTAGAGAAGGAAGAAGGCATTATTTATGGAGCTATGGTAGAAGACAAGGAGTTGCCACATCCGTTGATAGCAGAGTTCTTGGATGTGTTTCCTGAGGAATTGCCAGGATTATCGCCAGATCGAGATATTAAATTTTTTATAGACTTGGTGCCAGGTGCAGAACCAATTTTGCAACATGTCTATAGAGTAAACAACAGCGAGCTGGTCGCACTGAAGAAGTAGGTAGACGAATTGCAGGATAAAGGGTTTATCAGATCGAGTTCTTCACTGTGGGGAGCCCCGGTATTGTTTGTACCAAGAAGGTTGGATCAGTGCATATATGCATTGATTACAGGGCATTGAATAATCTCACTATCAAGAATAAGTATCATTTGCCACAGATTGATGATCTGTTCGATCAGTTGAGTGGTGCCAAGTGTTTTCTAAGATAGATTTGAGATCAGGTTACCACCAGGTGAAGGTAAAGTTGGTGGACATACCGAAGACTAATTTTAGAACTCGGTATGGTCAGTACGAGTTTATGGTGATACCGTTTGGGTTGACTAATGCACCAGCGGTATTTATAAACTTGATGAAAAAGATTTTTTATCAGTACCTTGACAAGTTCATGGTAGTGTCCATCGACAACATACTCATTTACTCGAAGATACCGGAGGAGCACGAGGAGCATTTAAGGATTGTGTTGGATGTGCTGAGGAAGGAGAAACTGTATAGAAAGTTGTCCAAGTGTAAGTTTTTCTTGGACAAGGTAGAGTTCTTGGGACATGTTATGACTGGTGATGGTATTTCAGTAGATTCAAAGAAGATCGCAGCAGTAGAATCTTGGAAGACCCCGAGTTCGGTAGCAGAGATCAGGAGTTTCTTGGGATTGGCAGGCTACTACAGAAAGTTTGTGCAAGATTTTTCGAGTATTGTCGAGTCGATGATTAGACTCCCCAGGAAGGATATAGAGTTTGTTTGGAAGGAGGATTGCCAGGTTGCTTTTGAGGAGTTGAAGAAGAGGTTGACGTCTGCTCCTATTTTGACGTTGCCATCAGGGTCTGGAGGTTTCACTATTTATAGTAATGCATCGGGAAAAGGTTTGGGTTATGTTCTTCAGCAGAATGGGAAAGTGATTGCCTATTCATCCAGGCAATTGCGTCCTTATGAAAAGAACTATCCTACCTATGATTTGGAGTTGACAACAGTCATCTTTGCCATGAATTTGTGAAAACATTATTTGTACAGAGAGCGTGTAAAGATCTTCACAGACAACAAAAGCTTGAAGTACGTTTTCACGCAGAAGGAGTTGAACATGAGGCAGCATCGGTGGTTGGAATTGATGAAGATTTTGATATATCTTTGCAATATCATCCTAGGAAAGCTAATGTAGTTGCCGATACTTTGACTAGATATCCGGTAGCTATATTCTTAACGCATGATTGATATTTGCTGGAGGACTTGGAGAGCTTGGGCATAAAGGTGATAGTTCCTGGTTGTGCTATACAGATGTGGGGATTGTAGATACATTCAGATTTGATGGACAGGATCAAGACAGCACAGTATGAGGATGTATTTCTGAGGAGCATCAGAGCTCAGGTGAGAGCAGGATTGGAGGATGATTTTACCATTGCTGAGGATGGATCTTTGAGGCATGGAGTTAGATTGTGTGTGCCTAGTGGGGAGCTGCGTGAGGAGGTATTACAGGAAGCCCATCGTTCTTAATATTCCATACATCTAGGTGCCAACAAGATGTATCGGGATATGTGAGAGAGTGTGTGGTGGTATGGCATGAAGAGGGAAGTGGCATAGTTTATATCTAGATGCTTAGTGTGCCAGCAGGTGAAAGCCGAGAGGCAGAGGCCAAGAGGTTTACTTCACCTATTACCCATTTGAGAGTGGAAGTGGGAGCACATTACTATAGATTCTGTGTCCGGACTTCCATGATCTCCAGGAGGGAAAGATGCGATTTGGGTCATCTTTGATAGGTTGACCAAGTCGACCCACTTTTTGCCTTTCAAGGTGGGTTTGTCTACGGAGAAGCTGGCAGAGATATATGTGAGGCAGATCATTAGGATACATGGAGTTTCCATCAGCATAGTCTCGGATCGGGATAGTCATTTTATTTTTTATTTCTGGAGGAGTTTGTAGGAGAGTTTGGGCACTCAACTCAAGTTCAGTACTACATATCATCCCAGACAGATGGGCAGTTAGAGAGGACTATTCAGACTCTCGAGGATATATTGCGCACTTGTGTACTAGATTTTGGGGATTCTTGGGAGGACCATCTCCATTTGGTAGAGTTTGCTTACAACAACAGCTACCAGGCTAGTATAGAGATGTCACCTTTTGAAGCTCTGTATGGTTAGAGGTATCGTACTCCTTTGTCATGGGACGATGTTAGAGAGAGAGTTTTGCTTGGGCCAGAGATGGTTGTAGATGCAGCGGAGAAGGTTCAGTTGATTAGAGACAGACTTCGTGTGGCGCAGGACAGACAGCGATATTGGGCCGATAGCCACCAGAGACCTTTGGAGTTCGAGGTATAGTTTAGATTTTGTTTTATACTAGTTATTGGTTGTTTATTATAGATTAAGTTCTTAAGGTGGTATTTTATTCTAGGTGGGTGGTTTGGTGTTTCTTAGGATTTCTCCGACACGAGGCACGATTCGCTTTGGTGGAGGCGGGAAGCTTAGTCCATGATTCATCGGACCTTTCACTATTCTAAAGAGGGTCGATGTAGTTGCTTATAGACTGGACTTGCCACCTTCATTGGAGGGAGTGCACAACGTATTTTACATGTCACAGTTGAGACAGTACATGGCAAATCCTAGTCATGTATTGGATCACTCGAAGATAGAGGTGGGCCCTACTCTTAGCTATCCAGAGCATCCAGTTGAGAATCTGGAACGAAGAGAGATGGTACTGAGGAACCACACTATTCCTTTGGTGCGCGTCGCATGGAGGTATCACACTTTGGGAGAGTCTACTTGGGAGAGAGAGGATGAAATGTGAGAGCGTTATCCATATTTGTTTGTGCCTTGAGGTATGATCTTTCATAGTTAGTTCTGTTCTTTGGTTCTGTTCTTTTGTTATGTTCTGTTATTTTCTAGGGGTAGTTTTCGTCTTTGAATTTCGAGGAAAAAATTATTTTAAGGAGGGTAGACTTGTCACTACCATATTTTCTAGGAAAGGATATTTTAGTAATTTCATATTTAATTAAATATTGTGCATGATAAATAATTAATTGTTGTATTATTTAATTATTGTTAGAGGTTATTTATTTATTTTAGACTTGTGTTAGTGGACCTAACTAGTTTAGTTTAGACTCATGGACCAACATGTATTAATTGTTAGATTTGAGCCCATTTAGAAAGTCCATTGATTAGGAGGATGATTAAAATTAATTAAACCATTAGACTAGAAGCTTCCCTCCTTAATTATTTCTTTATGAGAGGCCCCAAGAGGTATATTGGACAATTTATAGTGACTTGAGGAAGGGGAAAGGGGGTCTGGCCTATTAAAGAAGGGAGAATTTATTTCTCTCTACTCTTTTCATTTGAAAACTCGATCTAGAATTTCCCTTAACCAAATTTCTTCATTTCCACTTAATTTTTCTACTAAATTTTATCCCAATTCCTTCCAAAATCACAATTGGAGACTAGTGGAGCAAGGATCTAGAAGGAGAAAGCAAGGATCTTTAAAGAGGAGCAATGATCTACAAGTTGGAGGCTAATTTTATCATATTTGGAGGTTGCATTGGGAATCCATATTCTAATAGGTATAATTCAGTTTTTTCCCTTAATTTAGATTCTAAATCAGAGATTTGACCATGAGAAATCAACCCATATGCATAGGCTACCCACAGAATTTGGTTTTGTTTTCATATGAGGCCTATTGAGAAATTTATGGTACTTTTTGTGTTAATTTTGGGAGAATTCCGAGATTGACAATTGTTGTGTGTGTCAATTGGTCCTATAGATCAATTTGTCATGTGCTTGTGTGTTTGGGGCTAGTGTCGTATCCATAATTGGGTACGTGTAGGTCGTATCCCAATAATTTGGTGATACGTGTTATTGATTTGGGTATTTTTCCTCCGACACGGGGCTTTGAGCATGTCATATTTTGATACGAACACGTAGATTTGTGTTTGACTTTTCGTATTGTTCATAAATAATATTTTAGACTTGCTCGTATCCTAGATTTAGTGGGATACGGGGTGATACGAACCATGTATTTGTGCAATTTAATTGTAGATCTATTTCTCTTGTGTTCTTGGTCTTGGTAAGGTATAATTATAAATATGTATATACGTATATTGTAGTGTATTTATATTATGTATTATTGTGTCTTAGATCTATGTATCTATTTATGTATATTGTATGTAGCTATTCTTCTACATATGTAAGAGCTATTTAATAGTGTAGTGTATGTATATATATTGTAGTATATATATAGTGTATATGTTATGTGTGTATATATATATATATGTTGCTATGTATATATGTTACTATATATATGTATGTTATTGTTATATGTATTCATTATGCACATATATACTCTATAGTTGTAACCATGTATATATGTGATACTATATTGTTATATGTATTATTGTGTCCCTATATATATATTCTTATAGTTGTAAGTATATATGGGTAATTATATAGTGTGTTATATATTATATATAGTGTTATATATGACATATTAGGTTATATATATAGATATACAGGGCTAGCTATTGTGATGCTTTCAGTGTCACAAATGGATAGCAGCAGCAACAGCAGCAAAAATAACAACAATGGTAGAAATAGCGATAGCAGCTGCAACAGCAATAGCAACAGCAGCAGCAGTGGCATGGTTGCAGCAGCAGCAGCGATAGCAACAGCTCAACAGTAGCGACGACAGCAGAAAACTGTTGCTATAACAGCAGAAACAACAGCAGTATCATCAGTATATCAGAGAATTTAGCGATGACAGCAAGATAACTGTCGCTATAATGGCAGGAACAATAGCAGTAGCAGCAACGTATCCGCAGTTTTAGCGACGATCAGCAGGGTTTCAGTGACACATATGCAATTTTAAGTATATATTATATATTTATATATAATAGTTATATATGTGTATATATATAGTAATTAATATATACATATATTTGTTCGTAACTTTCTAATTGTGTTTTAGTATACTATATGTATAATATTTAGTTGTTAGTATATATATTTACGGGTAGTTAGTATAAGTAAGGTATTGGATATTACCTTGAGATTCCAAGGTAAGTATCAAGGTATTTGGGAATACCCAAGGTATTGGGTTTGGGTATCTAGTTTATGGTTTAGTGTTGTGATACTAAGTTGGTTCAAAACCAAGGCATCTATTTAATTGTCACGCCCCAGTCCCAAAATATCGAGGGACTGGACACATGGCAATGGCCAGCAGCACGCAGCGATGGACAACCCAATTTAATGGATCCATCAGGGCATGCTTAAGCTGTAGACTAACAGGAAATAGAACAATTATTACAAGTCCCAGGTTATTCTAATCTCATCCACAACAGATAATCACAGATTAAATGCCAGAATAAATACAAATAATATAAACTAATAATCTCAAAAAGTGTCTCGATGAACAATCCGAGAACAAGTCTGATACATCAAACAAATAGACAGGAAATAAAGGAACTGGAAATAGAAACAGAAATAACTGACTATATACAGCCAATGCTCAGGAGAAGTCCTCTGGTGCGATCTTGTCCTCAGGTCCTGGTACAGCTCTTGGAAGTGCTCCTGTACGGTATATCTCTGGATGAATCTCTTCGGCTAACCTGGGGACATAATCCGGATCCAGGTCCTCAGGGGACAGCAAGGTACAGAAAATACAAGCCATACTAATGCAGGAAAATAGTCAATGAAATAAACAGGGTAAATATGTAACCATCTATGTGAAATACAGGTGAGAATCACCAGTACTCAGGCTGAGACTACCATAAGCTCTGTGTAGGGGAGCCGGTAGCAGCGATATCATGTAATTGTCTAGCTCGGAGAGAGACTGAGACGCCGGCATAATATAGTCAACCTGTAGCATATGTGTCTCTCCAGCAATAAATGGTACAATAGGGAAACACTAAATAACCAGCTAAGTGATATGCAAGATGAGAGCAGCACTAGAACTCAGGCTGAAACCACTACAAGCTCTGTGTCGGGGAGCCGGTAGCAATGATATCATGTGGTCGTCTAGCTCAGCGGAAGACTGAGATGCCGGAATGATATAAAATTAACCTGTAGCCTGTGTGTCCCTCCCCACCTATTGTAATCATATGTATCTTGTCCATGTGGCCCCATGTCCATGTCACGTAAGATCATATCTAATGCAACAAGTCATATAGTATCTAGGAACATATGTCAATGTCAAGTCCTGTATCCTATACAGAATCACCACGAATATCTCAGGAAGATCCTGTCCATGAATAGTGTCAAGTGTCCTGGGTTATAATGTACTTGATAAGACAAGTACGAGAAAGTAAAGGGTCCGAAATGTCCATCTCTAGGTGACGTACCCAACACCGCGTACGGGGTTGGCACCCGACTGATAATCGGACGCTAAGCACGCCACACGATCCTAGGTTAAGCATGTACAACAGTTATAAATAAAACAAAAAAATATGCAACAAGACTGTAAAGTTGGCAAGGTATACTTGCCCTCTGATGTATAACTAAGGCAAGGAATATTTAGCAAAGACTGCAAGTTTTGGCGAGGTACACTTGCCTGTAGTTCTGGTTCCAATTACGGCTCTGACTTCAGTTAGAATTGCAGGCGGTACTCCGGTTGCTGAAACAAACATCACCATCAGATCCAAAAAATATCAATCAGCTAGAAATGCCTCTCCTTGAGTCCAATTTGGAGACAAGGGCAAAAACGGCCATTTCAGGTCAAAACGGGGTCCACATGTGGGCCCGCTTTGCACCGAAAAACGTGTTAGGGTCAAAGGTCTCCAAATTCACCAAACTTAGGGTCAACAGGTCAGGAACAATGATACGAACCCAACGGAACTTCCAGAATTGGATTCCGATGAGCCGATCATAAAATTACCCATCGAGCGGGGCCTGTGGGGCCCACGACACGCGATTTCGTCAACGTTCTCAGAATCGAACCAAACTTGGGTCACAGGACCAGCATATCGCTACGCGACCGATGGCGCAAGTTTCGTTTCAATCCGACGTGTGTACACAAAGTTAGGGTGAAATGCAGAAAAGTCGAATACGGGATGATATTCGCGGATACGCGTTGATTTTGGTGTGCACGTACATCAGAATCAGCTTCTGCGAAATCCCGCACGTCCGTATCGACGACGCGCATGTATCTGTGAAGACCGCACGCGACCAAGTCGTCCCGTTTGGCGGGGCGTACTCGGTTCCGGGGTGAAACAGGGCGTTATTTTTCCTGTTTTTGGATCGCGGTGTGCGATCACCACAGGACGCGATGCCCCGAGCGGTTTGTTCGGGCACCGAGAGGGTCATACAGGCTACGCGTTGCAATTTACGGAATCAAAATCAGAGCTACGAGCAAGAAGTTACAAGTAGCTGAACTGGGCTCCTCAGAAACCGGGTTCACCATGTCCGACATGACACAGGACACTATGTCCCGTGTCCAAGCCGTGTTCGGCTGTGTCAGCCTAGGATTAGGTTTAGGGTCTGGGTCTAAACGGTGGAGGGGCGACGGCTGGGCTGAGGCGAAGGGGGCCGGAGGCGACCGGGGAGCAGAGGCGGCCGGGGCTCGTCGGCGTCGTCGCAGGCGGCTACGGCCTGCTCAGGCGGCACTGCGGTTGCTGGCTGCTGCTGCTGCCGTCGTCGAGGTGGCCAGAGGCAGGCGGAGCAGAGGGGAGAAAGAAGGAGGAGAAGAGGGAGGGGGTCTGGGTTACCGTCGGCGGAGCTAGGAGCTGCGGGCGGTGGAGGCGAGGCGAGGGGCGGGTGACGCGGGGAGAGGCCAGGGCGGAGGGGGTCTGGCCGGAGGGGGCTTTATAAGGGGATGGGAGCGGTGGATCGGTCGGGCGAGGCGAAGAGAGGGGGGACGTGGGGTGAGGCGCAGGCAGAGCGGAGCAGAGCCGCCGGAGAACGCGGGCTGCCGGAGAACGTGGGCACGGGGGGGAGACGACCGGGACGTGGGGACCGGGCTAGCGGGTGTGGGCTAGCGGGTCGGGTTCGGCCGGGCGGATCCGACCCGACCCGCTAAGGCGGGGGCTGGGCCGGGTTCGGGCCCCGGGCTAATGGGCCGAGCTCGGCCGTTTGGGTCGGGTCGATTAATAATTTAATTAAATAAATAAATAAATAAATAAATAAATAACTAAATAAATAGTTTTAGGTGTTTTAAAAATAGACCCGGGGCCCGATAAATTCCAAAAAAATTACCCTAAGTCCAGTTTTTCATTGTACACAAAAAAATATTATTTTCAAAATATTTTAATACTGTTTATTATCAATTAAAAATCATTTAATAATTAAAATCCTGTTTTTAATTACAGAAAAATCCAAGAAAAATTCCAGAAAATTATGAAAATCCAAATTTAAAAATTCTTAAAAAATCAGGGGGTTTACAATCTACCCCCCTTAAGAGGATTGCGTTCTCGCAATCAAAGAATAACCGGTCACCAGAGATGACACGGTTGCAAGTATCGTTCGAAACACATCACAAGATACTTAGGGAAATACCGTTTCCCTAAGAATGAAAGTTATGTACTTTTCAGAGAAAATCTAGTTAAAGCAAAAGAACTACAACTTTTATAAAAATCAGGTTGTTATTAACAAGTTGCAAATTACTAGGTTGGGGCTGTGGTCACGAACCAGGAGGCACGAGCTAAAACAAGACTAGAAACGGATAACTACGAATCACTTACTCGCATTAGCTACTCCACGAGTCTGCGCGTCCTCCACGGTCATCGCGAAAGCTTGTTCGCGTCCTTGCAGTCGATTCTTCTGCTGCTGAACCTGCTGGAAGAGTAGTGCCTGGGGTATCAAAGGTGGCCTCGGCTGATACCCTCCTGGAGCTGGTGGTAGGACTTCTTGAACTTCCGTTTGCGGTGCTCCCAATGCTGGATGGGCTGGCCTCGGTTCTGGTAACGCTTGTTGTTTACCCTTTGGTGCTCTTTCTCGGCGCTCAGGGCATTCCCTCAATGGATGCTGACTGGATCCGCAAGCTAAATATACTTTTCTTTTTCGTCTACACTCGTCCTCAATATGGCCTCGCTTGCGATAATATGGACAGACAGGTATTGCCTGTGGAGATACTTCTGGTGGCTGGTGTATGTGAGGTCTTTTTGCAACTTCTTCTTGTGGTGCTCCGGCTGGTGCTGATGTGGATGGCCGCTTCAGACTGGTCTCTCTCCTGATGATGCGCTCCATGCGTCGCGCTGCAGCAAGGACGTCTGAGTACGAAGTAGGTACAACGGATCCAATTAGTTTTTGTAGCTCAATGTTTAGTCCGTCGAAGAACTTCTCGGCCTTCTCTTCTTCCGTCAGGATCAATATTGGGGCAAAGCGACTTAGACGAATGAACTCAGCGTTGTACTCTTCTACCGTCTTAGCATTCTGAGTGAGGTGATTGAACTTGTCCCGAAGTTCTGATCGAGCGATAGCTGGAATGTACATCTCCTTGAAGAGTCTAGAGAACTCTTCCCAACTGACTCGGTCTGGTCCGAGCCGTGTCTCCTCAGATAGCCACCAGTGATGTGCATTGTCCGTCAACTGTATTCTGACGGCAGTCATCCAACGTTCTCTTGGAAGCTCGGCTGCTTCTAATTGATGTTGAGTGTTGGTGAGCCACTCATGAACTTTTGTGGGCTCCTCTTTGCCTAAGAAGGTACGGGGCTTCATCTGGCGGAAATCAGAAATAGAGCCCGTCGTTGGCCTTCGTGCTAGTAGATTCGCCTGCTCCAGTACAAGTGCTAGGCTGCGACTCAAAGTCTCTTGTTGAGCTTGCATTATTGCATAGATCATTTGAAATACCTACTGCCCGTCCATGGCCAGCCCTGGTGGAATTACGGGCATTGGTGGAGTAAATGGCGTCGTTGGTGGAATAGCATCGTGCTGGACTCTCTAGGTATGTTGTTGAGCTGATTGTCCTCCATCCACTAGTGTTACTTCATCTTCGTTGGTTACCACAGCATCTCGTGGTGATGTTATGGGAGTCTCGTCGTTTGCTCGTGAATCCATAACCCTGCAACCGAAATAAACAATAAGAGACGCACAGGAATCAAGGCAGGATGCAAGTCAAGAATTAATTCAATTCGATATGGATATCAAGAACGTTTCAAGCAAGTGGATGAGATCCTAAAAACTTATCCTATCTTATTGTAGGCCTGTTCGGTCCCTAAGTTAAAACCGAACAATTTAGTCGAAGACCTGCATGGGCCACCAAAAAAACCCATGTCACACCCTAGTCCCAAAATATCGAGGGACTGGACACGTGGCAATGGCCAGCAGCACGCACCGATAGACAACCCAATTTAATGGATCCATCAGGGCATGCTTAAGCTGTAGACTAACAGGAAATAGAATAATTATTACAAGTCCCAGGTTATTCTAATCTCACCCACAACAGATAATCACAGATTAAATGCCAGAATAAATGCAAATAATATAAACTAACAATCTCAAAAAGTGTCTCGGTAAACAATCTGAGAACAAGTCTGATACATCAAGCAAATAGACAGGAAATAAAGGAACTAGAAATAGAAACAGAAATAACTGACTATATACAGCCAATGCTCAGGAGAAGTCCTCTAGTGCGATCTCGTCCTCAGGTCCTGGTACAGCTCCTGGGAGTGCTCCTGTACGGTATATCTCTGGATGGATCTCTTCGGCTATACCTGGGGACATAATTCGGATCCAGGTCCTCAAGGGACAGCAAGGTACAGAAAATATAAGCCATACTAATGCAGTGAAATAGTCAATGAAATAAACAGGGTAAATATGTAACCATCTATGTGAAATGCAGGTGAGAACATCACCAGTACTCAGGCTGAGACTACCACAAGCTCTGTGTAGGGAAGCCGGGTAGCAGCGATATCAAGTAGTTGTCTAGCTCGGAGAGAGACTGAGACGCCGGCATAATATAGTCAACCTGTAGCCTGTGTGTCTCTCCAGCAATAAATAGTACAATATGGAAACACTAAATAATTAGCTAAGTGATATGCAAGATGAGAGCAGCACTAGAACTCAGGCTGAAACCACTACAAGCTCTGTGTCGGGGAGCCGGGTAGCAATGATATCATGTGGTCGTCTAGCTCAGCGGAAGACTGAGACGCCGGAATGATATAAAATCAACCTGTAGCCTGTGTGTCTCTCCCCACCCAATGTAATCATACGTCTCTTGTCCATGTGGCCCCATGTCCATGTCACGTAAGATCATATCTAATGCAACAAGTTATATAGTATCTAGGAACATATGTCAATGTCAAGTCCTGTATCCTATACAGAATCACCACGAATATCTCAGGAAGATCCTGTCCATGAATAGTGTCAAGTATCCTGGGTTATAATGTACTTGATAAGACAAGTATGAGAAAGTAAAGGGTCCAAAATGTCCATCTCTAGGTGACGTACCCAACATCGCGTACGGGGTTGGCACCCGACTGATAATCGGACGCTAAGTACGCCACACGGTCCTAGGTTAAGCATGTACAACAGTTATAAATAAAACAAGGAAATATGCAACAAGACTGTAAAGTTGGCAAGGTATACTTGCCCTCTGATGTATAACTAAGCCAAGGAATATTTAGCAAAGACTGCAAGTTTTGGCGAGGTATACTTGCCTGTGGTTCTGGTTCCAATTGCGGCTCTGACTTCAGTTGAAATTGCAGGCGATACTCCGGTTGCTGAAACAAACATCACCATCAGATCCAAAAAATATCAATCAGCTAGAAACGTCTGTCCTTGAGTCCAATTTGGAGACAAGGGCAAAAACGGCCATTTCGGGTCAAAACGGGGTCCACATGTGGGCCCGCTTTGCACCGAAAAACGTGTCAGGATCAAAGGTCTCCAAATTCACCAAACTTAGTGTCAATAGGTCAGGAACGATGATACGAACCCAACGGAACTTCCAGAATTGGATTCCGATTAGCCGATCACAAAATCGTCCATCGAGCGGGGCTTGTGGGGCCCACGACACGCGATTTAGTCAACGTTCTCAGAATCGAACCAAACTTGGATCACAGGACCAGCGTATCGCTACGCATCCGATGGCGTAAGTTTCGTTTCAATCCGACGTGTGTACACAAAGTTAGGGTAAAATGCAGAAAAGTCGGATATGGGGCGATGTCCGCGGATACGCGTTGATTCCGGTGTGCACACACATCCGAATCAGCTTCTGGAAAATCCCGCACGTCCGTATGGACGACGCGCTCGTATCTGTGAAGACCGCACGCGACCAAGTCGTCCCGTTTGGCGGGGCATACTCGGTTCCGGGGTGAAACAGGACGTTGTTTTTCCTGTTTTTGGATCGCGGTGTGCGATCACCACAGGACGCGATGCCCCGAGCGGTTTGTCCGGGCACCGAGAGGGTCATACAGGCTATGCATTACAATTTATGTAATCGAAATTAGAGCTACGAGCAAGAAGTTACAAGTACCTGAACTGGGCTCCTCAGAAACCGGGTTCACCGTGTCCGACACGGCACAGGACACTGTGTCCCGTGTCCAAGCCGTGTCCGGCTGTGTCAGCCTAGGGTTAGGTTTAGGGTTTGGGTCTGAACGGCGGAGGGGCAGCGGCCGGGCTGAGGCGAAGGGGGCCGGAGGCGACCGGGGAGAAGAGGCGGCCGGGGCTCGTCGGCGTCGTCGCAGGCGGCTACGGCCGGCTCAGGCGGCGCTGCGGTTGCTGGCTGCTGCTGCTGCCGTCGTCGAGGTGGCCGGAGGCAGGCGGAGGCGAGGGGAGGAAGAAGGAGGAAAAGAGGGAGGGGGTCTGGGCTGCCGTCGGCGGAGCTAGGAGCTGCGGGCGGTGGAGGCGAGGCGAGGGGCGGATGACGCGGGGAGAGGCCAGGGCGGAGGGGGTCTGGCCGGAGGGGGCTTTATAAGGGGATGGGAGCGGTGGATCGGCCGGGCCAGGCGAAGAGAGGGGGGACGTAGGGTGAGGCGCAGGCGGAGCGGAGCTGAGCCGCTAGAGAACGCGGACCGCCGGAGAACGTGGACACGGGGGGGAGACGACCGGGTCGTGGGGACCGGGCTAGCGGGTGCGGGCTAGCGGGTCGGGTTCGGCCGGGCGGATCCGACCCGACCCGCTAAGGCGGGGGATGGGCCAGGTTCGGGCCGCGGGCAAATGGGCCGGGCTCGGCCGTTTAGGTCGGGTTCGATTAATAATTTAAATAAATAAATAAATAAATAGTTTTAGGTGTTTTAAAAATAGGTCCGGGGCCCGATAAATTCAAGAAAAATTACCCTAAGTCCAGTTTTTCATTTTACACCCCAAAAATATTATTTTCATAATATTTTAATACTGTTTATTATCAATTAAAAATTATTTAATAATTAAAACCCTGTTTTTAATTACAGAAAAATCTCAGAAAAATTCCAGAAAATTATGAAAATCCAAATTTAAAAATTCTTAAAAAATCAGGGAGTTTACATTAATGTTTGTAATTAAAATTTTATATAATTAATGCTTGTTTGATATGTATATGTTATGATTTACTTATTGATTTACGTATCCAGAGATACGATATCCTAGTATCCTAAGATATAGTTTTTATGACCCAGACTTTAGTATTTGAATCCAATATTTTTGTGTTAGACTTATACAACCTAGAAATTGGTAGTTGACCATAATTTGACCATAGTTGACTTAGAGTTGACCCAATTTGACTTTTGACTTAGAATTGACTTGTTGACCAAGAAGTTGACTAGTTTAACTTTTTTTTCCGGATCCTTGTATTGATGTTGTATTCTATATCTAGGTCTTTGAGGCACCATATCTGACATCTGTGAGACTATTCTTTGGACTTCAGGCGAGTACATTCTCTGATAGTTTCTCATTTATGATATCCTCTATATTCATTGTATCTAGTGTAGATATCCTTGTTCTCTTGATATGATGGTTACACGGATTGGTATATCCGGATCTCGCCATGAGATGTTATTCCTTGGTATATGGTGTATCTTGTGTAAGCATTATTTTATTGATTATCTTGTACATGTACATACACTGATTCTCTGGAAGACTAGCTATCTTCTTGGAGAATCTCGTGCCATAGCGTACCGTGGTTGGATCTATTATACCAATCGAGGGTGGAAAGTACTTTAGTGTAGATATGTGATCATACCATCATTGTATCAAGTATTGTTCATTGAATAGTGTTAATCATACACCGCACGTAAGATTAGCCAGGCCATATATATTGTATCATGTTCCTAAGCCGATCACATATTAAAGCTAGTACTCACACCCTTAGTCAATAGTATTCTTGTTCATTGTCATATTGTTCATTATTGTATTCATTCCAGTATTTCCTTATTGTATATCTCTCATATCTATTGTGCATCTTGTATATTCACATTTATTTACTGTTACATAGTTTTTATCATTGATTAGAAATGCTATTAGAGATGTACTCTGCTGCTTTCCTGACTGGATATATTTTTCCCAGATGATACTGAGGAGTGGTACCCTACACATTATGGAACTCATGATGTTGTGGGCTTAGAGTCAGAGACCCTGGCTCAGGAGGGACTTATCCCTACTGAGACAGATGACCCGGGATTAGTACCTTCTTAGTATTTCTTGTACTAGATTTATCTCCAGCTTATTATTAGCATTCTTTCAGACTCATTGATGTATTATTTTAGACTCATGTGTTGTATGTGACTATTTCTATTCTTTATCTTAATCGTGCTCATTTTTATCTTAGATCTGTAATTGAGTATACTGTCATTGTTGGTGGTTTATTATGTTGCTAGATAGATTACCCAGACAATGTTCTACCACAGATTCTGCATCGTAGGCTGGACGTTATTTTTGACTTGCATCCTTACATCGGGTGTGGGTCATGACATTTTTATCGATGACATACTTATATACCCAAAGACACCGGAGGAGCACGAGGAGCATTTGTGGATTGTGTTAGATGTGCTGAGGAAGGAGAAGCTGTATGGAGAGCTGTCCAAGTGTGAGTTCTTTCTGGACAAGGTAAAGTTCTTGGGGCATGTTGTGACTGGTGATGGTATTTCAGTGGAGCCGAAGAAGATCGTAGCAGTAGAGTCTTAGAAGACCCCGAGTTCGGTAGCAGAGATCAAGAGTTTCTTAGGATTGGCAGGCTACTTCAGGAAGTTTTTGCAAAATTTTTTGAGGATTGCCGAGGCAATGACCAGACTCACCAGGAAGCATGTAGAGTTTGTTTGGACGAAGGATTGCCAGGTTGCTTTTAAGGAATTCAGGAAGTGGTTAACGTCTACTCCTATTTTGACATTGCATCAGGGTCTGGAGGTTTCACTATTTATAGTGATGCATCAGGGAAAGGTTTGGGTTGTGTTCTTTAGCAGAATGGGAAAGTGATTGCCTATGCATCCAGATAATTGCGTCCTCATAAGAAGAACTATCCTACCCATGATTTGGAGTTGGCAGCAGTCATCTTTTTCCTCAAGTTATAGAAACACTATTTGTACGGAGAGCGTGTGGAGATCTGCATAGTCCGCAAGAGCTTGAAGTACGTTTTCACGTAGTAGGAGTTAAACATGAGGCAGCATCAGTGGTTGGAAATGATGAAGGATTTTGACATATCTTTGCAGTATCATCCTGGAAAAGCTAATATAGTTATCGATGCCTTGAGCATATATCCGGTAGCTATATTCTTGACGCAATATCGATAATTATTGGAGGACTTGGAGAGCTTGGGCATCGAGGTGATAGTTCTTAGTTTTGCTATACAGATGTAGGGATTGCAGATATATTCGAAGTTGATGGACATGATCAAGGCAGCCCAGTATGAGGATGTATCTCTGAGGAGCATCAGAGCTCAGGTTAGAGCAGGATTGGAGGATGATTTCACCATTGCCGAAGATGGTTCTTTGCGATATGGTGTTAGATTTTGTGTGCCTAGTGGGGAGCTGCATGAGGAGGTATTACAGGAAGCGCATCGCTCTCAGTATTCCATACATTCAGGTGCCAACAGGATGTATCGGGATATACGAGAGAGGGTGTGGTGGTATGGCATGAAGAGGGTAGTGGCACAGTTTATCTCCAGATGCTTAGTGTGCCAACAAGTGAAAGCCGAGAGGCAGAGGCTAGGAGGTTTACTTCAGCCATTACCCATTCCAGAGTGAAAGTGGGAGCACATTACTATAGATTTTGTGTCCGGACATCCACGATCTCCAGGAGGAAAAGATGCAATTTGGGTCATCGTTGACAAGTTGACCAAGTCGGCCCACTTTTTGCCTTTCAAGGTAGGTTTGTCTACGAAGAAGCTGGCAGAGATATATGTGAGACAGATCATCAGGATACATGGAGTTTCCGTCAGCATAGTCTCAGATCAGGATAGTCATTTCACTTCTCATTTCTGGAGGAGTTTGCAGGCGAGTTTGGGCACTCAGCTCAAGTTCAGTACTACATATCATCCCCAGACAGATAGGAAATCAGATAGGACTATTCAGACTCTCGAGGATATGATGTGAACTTGTGTACTAGATTTTAGGGGTTCTTGGGAGGACCATCTCCATTTTGTAGAGTTTGCTTATAACAACAGCTACCAGGCTAGTATAGAGATGTCACAATTTGAGGCTATGTATGATCGAAGATGTCGTACTCCCTTGTCATGGGACAATATTGGAGAGAGAGTTTTAATTGGGCCAGAGATGGTTATGGATACAGCGGAGAAGGTTAACCTAATCAGAGACATACTTCGAGTAGTGCAGGATAGACAACGGCATTGGGCCGAAAGCCGCCGGAGACCTTTGGAGTTTGAGGTATAGTTTTAGATTTTGTTTTGTGCTTGTTATTAGTTGTTTATCATAGTTAAGTTCTTAAGATGTTATTTTGTTCTAGGTGGGTGGTTTGGTGTTTCTGAGGATTTCTCTGACATAAGGCACGAGTCGCTTCGGTGGAGACAGAAAGTTTAGTCCCCGATTCATCGGATCTTTCACTATTCTAGAGATGGTCAGTGCAGTTGCTTATAGACTAGACTTGTCACTTGCACTGGAGGGAGTATACAACGTGTTTCACGTGTCATAGTTGAGACGGTATGTGACAGATTCTAGTCACGTATTGGATCATTCCGAGATAGAGGTGGGCCCTACTCTTAGCTATCCAGAGAAGCCATTTAAGATTCTGGATCGGAGAGAGAAGGTTCTGAGGAACCAAACTATTCCTTTGGTATGCGTCGCATGGAGGTATCACTGTCTGGGAACCTACCTGGGAGAGAGAGGATGAGATGCGAGAGCGTTATCCATATTTGTTTATGCCTTGAGGTATGTTCTTGCCTAATTCTGTTATATTTTTTTGTTCTATTCTGTTAGTTTCTGGGGGTATTTTTTGTCTATGAATTTCAAGGATGAAATTATTTTAAGGAGGGCAGACTTCTCACTACCAAATTATCTAGGAAAGTGTATTTTAGTCATTTCATAATTAATTAAATATTGTCCATATGAATAATTATTTATTATATTATTGTTTGATATTAGTATATTATTTTTGACTTGTATTAGTGGACTTAACTAGTTTAGTTTAGACTCATGGACCAAACATTTATGATTAGTTAGAATTAAGCCCATTAGAAGCCCATTGATGAGGAGGATGATTAATTTAATAAAATTATTAGACTAGAACCTTTTCTTCTTAATTATTTTTTCATAAGAGGCCACAAGGGGTATAATGGACAATACATAGTAGCTTGAGGAAGGGCAAGGTGGCCAGCCTTTATAAAGAGGGAGGAAAAGTTTTTCTCTCATCTTTTTATTTAAAAAGTAGATCTAGAATTTCTCTCAACAAAATTCCTTTATTCCCACATCAATTGCCTATAAAATTTTATCCCAATTCTTTCTCAAATCACCATTGGAGACTAGTAAAGTAAGAATCTTGAAGGAGGAAGCAAGGATCTACAAAGAAGAGCAAGGATCTACAAGTTGGAGGCCAATTTTATCATATTTGGAGGTTGTATTAGAAATCTATTTTCCAATAGGTACAATTTAGTTTTTTTTTAAATTAGGTTCTAAATCTGAGAATTAACCATGAGAAATCAAACCATATGCATAGGCTACCCATAGGATTTGGAATTGAGTTCATAGGAGGCCTATTGAGAAAGTTATGGTACTTTTTGTGTCAATTTTGGAGGAATTACGAGATTGACACTTGTTGTATTTGTTAATTGGTCCTATAGATCAACTTGGAATGTGTTTGTGGCTAGTGTCATGTCCATAATTGGGTACGTATAGATCGTATCCCAACAAATTTGTGATACGTATCAATTTGGGATTTTTTCCTCTGACACGGAACTTTGTGTATGTCACATTTTGACACGGACACGTTGATATGTGTTTGACTCTTTCTATTGTTTATAAATAATATATTAGACTTTCTCGTGTCCTTTGGGGTACATTTGGTTGTGTGGTGGACTCGGGTCGTAAGCTTATCATAGATCTAGTGTGATACGGGTACGATAAACTCCACGTGTTTGTTGTATTTCATTTATAGATCCAATTTTTATTTGTTCTTAGCTATTATAGTAGATGTATTTATATGCATTTATATGCATTTATATATATATATATATATATATATATATATAAATATATATATATATATATATTGTTATGTATACACATGTATTTATATGTGCTAGTGTATTATGTATCTATATATCTATGTGTTATATATATGTAGTTATATCTCTCTATATATAATAGCTATTGAATAAGTTATGTTATATATATATACTTATATGTTATATATATATATATATATATATGTGTGTGTGTGTGTGTGTATGTGTTGCTTTGTATATGTATGAGTATATATATTGGTATAGATGCGAGAGGGTATACATATATATATATATATATATAGTTTGATATATATATATATATATATATATATATATATATATATATAGTTTGATATATATATATATATATATATATATATGTGATATGATATACATACGTATGTGTGTTGTGTGTATATGTGCAATAGAGGGGGGGAATGAAGCTCGATAGAAGCAGCATTTCAGAATGCAACATCGCCAACAGCAGCTTGCCATAGCAACATCCAACAGCAGCAGCAGCTTCCCGCAGCAGCAACAACGGCTTATAGAAGCAGCTGCAGTAGCTTATAGAAGCAGCTGCAGTAAAAACAACAGCCGCAACTTACAGAAGCAGTTGCAGTTGCAGTAGCAGCACCATTTCTAAGAAGCAGTTACAGTGAGGGGAGATCAGTTGGTAAGTGTTAGGATGTAGCTAGATATTTAGTAAGTTAAATATTATTAGCTAATAGTTATTGCTAGTTAATTAGCTAGTAGTTAGTTAGTATCTACCTCTTATGGATATCTCTAAGTTATATATATATATATATATGTATGTGTGTATATATGTATATATGTCTATGTATTAGTTGAATTAATAACATGAGAGTTAGTACTTAAATTCATATGGGTAAATACTAGTAGTTGATATTAGAGTATACTAGAAATTATATTAGGATGTTAGTTATATACTAGATATCATGTTTACCTTGAGATACCAAGGTAAATGCCAAGGTATTGAGGATACACAAGGTACTTGGATTTGGGTACCAAGATGAGTGTTTAGTGGTGCGATACCGATTTGGTTCAAAGCCAAGGTATCCACATAGCATTTGGTAGTTAGGATTTATATATATATTATTGTTTAAATTTGCATATATGACTATTTCATATCTCTTGTTTACGTATCCTGAGATACGGTATCTTAGTATCCTAGATTTAGCTTGTATGACCTAGTTTCATAGTTTATGAAGCCAACATCATTGAGTTAGACTCATGCAACCTAAAAAAAGATAGTTTGACCAAGTTTGACCATTTTGACTTAGAGTTGACCTAGTTTGACTATTTTGACTTAGAAATGGCTCCTTGACCTAGAAGTTAACTAGTTTAACTTATTTTTTATTCCGAAATCTTGTATTAATGTTATATTCCCTATCTAGGTCTTCGAGGCATCGTACCAGACATCTGTGATAGTATTCACCAGACTACAGGTGAGTACATTCTCTGATAGTTTCTTATTAATGATATCCTCTATGTTCATTGTATCTAGTGTATATATCCATAATTTTTTGACACGATGGTTATACGGATTGGTATATCCGGATCTCTTCATGAGATGTTATTCCGTGGTATATATACTGTATCTTGTACAAGCCTTATTTTATTGTTCTTCTTGTACATGTACAAATACTGATTCTCGGGGAGACTAGCTATCTTCTTAGAGAATTCTGTGCCATAGCGTACCATGGTTGGATCCACTAAACCAGTCTGGGTTGGGGAGTATATAGTGTAGATATGTGATCATACCCTCCTTGAATTAAGTCTTGTTCATTGAATAGTATTAATCATACATCGTACGTATGATTAGCCAGGCCATATATCTTATATCAAGTTCCCAAGTCGATCATATGGTAAAGCTGGTACTCACTCACTTAGTCATTAGTATTCTTGTTCATTGTCATATTGTTCATTCTTGTATTTATTTCCATTATTTCCTTTAATGTATATCTCTTGTATCTATTGTTACATCTTGTATTTTTACATCTATTTACTGTTACATAGTTTATATGATTGATTAGAACTGCTGTTAAGGATGTACTCTGTTCCTTTCTTGACTAGATATATTTTTCCCAGATGACACTGAGGAGTGGTACCCTAATCATTAAGGGCCTCATGATGTTGTAGGCTTAGAGGCAGAGACCTTGCCTCAGGAGAAACTCATCCCGAATGAGACAGATGACCCCGGACTTGTAGCTTCTTAGTCATTCTTTTGTACTGGATTTGTCTCCAGCTGATTGTTTAGTATTTCCTCAGACTCATTGATGTTATTATTTGACTCATAAGTTGTATGTGACTATTCTATTCTTTTATCATATTCGTGCTTATTTTTTATCTTAGATCTGTGATTGAGTATATTGATACTCATTATATTGTTAGAAAGATTACTCAAACATCGTTCTACCACCGATTCTGTGACGTAGGCTAGGCGTTATTCCTGACTTATACTCTTATACCGGGTACGGGTCATGAAAATTGTTCATAATTAGTGTATTAGACTTGCTTTTGTCCTCCGGGATGCGTTTGGTTATGTGTTGGAGCCGTATCGCAAGTGTATCATAGAATGAGGGTGATAAGGGTGCGGTGCACTCCACGTATTTGGTTTATTGTCCTCAATTCTATGTATGCTTGTGTATATATATATGTATGATATAAATTATATGATATATATGTATATGAGTATGTATTGATATATGTATAAGTGTATATAGCTATATCTATATGTGCATATGTGTGTATGTCTATTTATGAGTGTTTATAGATATACGTGAGGGTGTATGATATCTATCTATATATATAACTATGTATATGTGTATGTGTTTATGTATCTATATGTTTATGCATATATGTATGAGTATTTATATAGATATATAAATATATGTGTATAGGTTGTTATGTATATGTATCTAATTATATTTATATGTATATATGTATTAGTGTTTATATATATATATATATATATATATATATATATATATAGCAGTTATATATATGAGTAGATATTAATACATATAAGTAGATTTGTATATATATACATAGAGAGGTGTGTGTATATATATGTGTGTTTGTGTTTGTGTGTGTGAGAGGCTTTATCAATGCAATGAGAGGCAGTGCTCGTCCAGCAGTCAATGACAACAAAGGGGGGAAGCTGCTCGAGTACATCAGTGCATGAAGGTTTTAGCAGATCTCCAAAGCTGCAGCAGCTCCGGGTGCACTGCTCAGCAGAGAGGGTCAGCAAACTCTGTAGCAGCTCGGGGTACACTACTCAGCAGAGAGGGGCAAAAGACTCTGCAGTAGCTCAGGGTGCACTACTCAGCAGAGAGGAACAGCAGACTCTGCAGCAGTGATCATGTAGTGCACAACAAAGAGAGGAGCAACAGACTCTACAGCAGAGCTTGAGCCACATCATTGTGCACTGAAGAGCAGTAACAGTGCAACAAGGAGAGGCTTGCACAATAACTATAGGCTATCAATATCTGCATAGTATATCCTTCACCAGTTCAACACAGTTTTAAGTATTAGCAACTCTGAGGTGTTCTTCAGCATCAGTGTGTAGTTCAGTATCTGCAGTATCAGGTATTGGTTAGTAGTTATGTCGAGTGTTATTGTTAGAATGATTAGTATATAGTTTATATATATATATATATATATATATATATATATATATATATATATATATATATATATATATATATATATGTAAGTAAGCTATAGGTAAGTATCTATAGTATCTATGTAGATAAGTAGGTACCAGATATAGTTAGTTAGATAATTATGCTAGTGTATATATGATACGTTGTCAGTTAGTGGTTTGAGAAATAGTTAGCTAAGTAATTATTTGGGACAAACAATGTATATTATTGATATTTATTATGGTATTAGTATATTACATATGTTATATTTAGTTTATGGGGTATTAACTATATGTTAGCTATATCAAGAGGTTTTGAATTACCTTGGGATACCAAGGTAATATCAAGGTATTAGGTCGATACCCAAGATATTGGATTTGGATATCGAGATAGGTGTGATACGCTTTGGTGTACGGCCAAGGTATCATATTTTCAATGATTTGTTATAATATTATGTATATTGACTTGAATATATATCTAAACTACTATTTTCTTATATGAAAACTTGCGTATCTTAATATACGACTTTTCGAGTGTCTTTTAGTATCCTAGTTATTTAGTATAGTTAGTTTCATAGTGACCGTTAGGTCGCCTTTGCTTTCTTTAAAATCGGACTTGGAATGGTTGAGACATTGACTTAGTTTCTTAGTGTTAGACTCTTGCAATCTAGATTTAATCTGTTTGACCTATAAATGGCTTTATAACCTAGCATTGCATCAACTTAACTTATTTTTATTTTTGAACCTTGTATTGATGAAATATACCATATATAGGTCTGTGTGACACCAGCTTGGGCATCGAGAGATACACCTTGCTCAGAACTTCAGGTGAGTACTTTTCTCTGATAGTTTTCAATTCATAATAGTGTATATATGCATGTTAAAGAATTGTATACTTGATTCTGACATAGTAATTCTACGGACTTATACTACATGGATTCCGTCAGAAGATGTTATCCGCTACCGTGTTCAGCGGGTACTCGTGTACATGTATTTTATCGTATATATTGTGTATTGATTTACATTTCATATTTACATACTGCTCCTGTTCAGTGTGCTTATTTGTCTACACCCACTACTCGTGTTCAGTGGACATATTCGTATTCGTAGCGTGTCGTGATTGGATCTATTGGTATTAGTTGGGGATGGGAGGGTAGGAGTTGATTATGTGATCAAAGTCCCATTGTTCATCGTATACATTCTGATTACATACCTCACTTGTAATCTGTCATGACCCACACCCGGTATAGGGGCACGAGAGCGTGGGTACGTCTAGCCTACGCCGCAGCATCGGCGGTAGAACGCTGTCTAGGTCACAATGAGTACTAATGTAACTAAACACCTGTCAATGATAGCTATCTCCATAAGGAGGTCAATATACATCTCACAATATCTCACAATATAAACTCAATCACAATAACTATAAAGTATAAGGCACGGTAAAAGATAAGAGAAGTGACATAGTTAAACACCATGTCTCAAACATAAAGATAAATTGCAGTCTAGCTGTCCAACATAAACTCTCCACAAAATCTCAAATTAAACTTAACATAAGTCTAGCATAAACTGAAATAACCTCAATAAGTCTTAGATGCATAATATAAAGATATCTAGATAACTGTCGATGATGTCTCATCTAAAGGAACAGTCTTCTCTAATATCTCTTGTGTGTAGTCTGCATCTATACCTGTTCTATAGTGTGTGGTACAAAACTCCTCAAGATCCTCTGGAAAAAATATCCAGTCAGGATTGGAACAAAATACACCTCTAACAGCAGTTCCACATATATTGACAAAAACTATAACACAGTGTAAAGAAATACAAGACAGATATGAATACTGGCAATAAGAAATACTGGAAATAAGGAAATGCTGGAATAAGAAATACTGGAACATCATCATCAATATACATCTAGCAATGAATAGAACTACAAGTATACGCAAGAACAATGAACTGGTATGTAAGTGTATACAAGATCAATAACTAGAACATGTGGAAATGTAAGATCAATATACTAAGGTACATGTCAAGACTCATCTATCTAAGTGTGGGAAACATCAGCATATCATGTGATCGGCTTGGGACTATATGACTCATTCCATTGATTAGTGATCATCCCGAACAGGTCAGGCTAACCACATGTAACAACGAAGAGGCATGTAATGGTAAGGCTGCACCAATGTGAGGTGTGGGTGAACTATGATGCATTTAAAGTTGGGTATGATCACATAAGCTGCTAATATTTCCCTATTTTCTCAGCTAACATGATGGATTCCAAATCATGACTCCTCGTGATAGGTCTCAATGATGCCAACTCGTGTAAACAATAGTGTCAGAGTCAAGTACGCTATACAACAAGAATTATAGAGATAATAAACATAATGGAAACTGTCAGAGAATATACTCGCCTGGGGTCCTTAGCTGGCAATACCAATGTCCGGGTTCCAAGGTATCGTCTGAATGATCCAACAGTCCTATAGACATACCATATAACACAATACTGCATCAGACATTGCTCTAATACACAAACAACATAATGATCTCAAGGACTACACTAGGGGGGTCACGTCTATCATTGCTGTACATAACAGACAGTCAATAGTACGGTCTTGCCAGTACGTCAGTGTACATTTGGCAGTCTACTATCATGCTACATGGTCACATGTCAAGATAGCTACGGTATCCGTAATTTTATTAGGGTCACCTAGTACATGGGCACATAATGCCTATTATTATTTATCATAAACATCAATACTTAACTAATTACAATTATAACAGATATACGCATTTAGATACTTAACAGGGTTTATATTATATTTATATACGTATACATATATATCCTAATCAATTTGTACTATGTACATATATACATATATTAAACAGGCACTAGGAATGCACGAAAATACATATACGTATGTTTTATACTAATTGAGAACAATTACAGGTATATATATATATATATATATTAAACATATTTTTTGGGATATATATATATATATGTATAAAAGACATATACATATGTTTTATATGCAATGGAGATATACCATACATATATATGTGGACCAAATACGTTTAAAATATACAAATACATACACAATACAAATATACCATTCATATACTAAGTACTCTACGGCTAATACGTGTGAAATACTACGAGGAATACGCGTATACGTGTATGTTTATATGCATGCGAGGGGTTCGAACCTGTGTACGATAAAATGAAGGGTTCGATGTCGAGATCGTCAGCAGCAGGTCACGGCGGAGTCTCCAGCTGTCGGCAACGTCGTGTAGGCGAGTTGGCGGGAAGTTGACCCGTGCAGCGGTCGGTGGCTTCGTCCAGTCGGGGAGGTCGACAAACTGCTCAGTGCAGCATCGTGCGGTGGTGATCATCTTCAACAGCGGTTCGACGGGCCGTCGAGGGTTATCGACGCGGGGGAGGGTCGTTCAGGCTCTGGCGTTCAGCGTTGACAGGGACGAAGTCGGGGATAGCGGGATGGCGTTGGCTTCTGGTGCAACGATGCAGTGTAGCGGGTCGGGGTCCGGCGGGTTGCTTCTCGACGTGGAGGCAGTTGTGACGAGGTCCGATCGACGAGGAGAGGTGGGGATGGTCGTCGAGTTGCTAGTTTCAGTACTCCGATGTGTGCAGCGGTTGGAGGCGGGTTGTCGTGTGGAAGCGGGGATATGTCGGGCGTGGAGGGGAACGGTGAGGCTGTCTGGAGGGTTGGGCAGCGGTCGATAGACGGAGTCCGACGAGTCAAGTTCGACGCAGGCGGTCGTGCTATGGCAGAACGGTGGGAAGAAGGGTTTGGGGAACAGTAGATGGGAATAGGAATCGGCTGCTGTTATGGTTGGTTTTAGGTTTAAGGGAATAAGGAAAAAGGGAAAAATGAATATATATATGTATGTGATGTTTGGTTTTGACCGAGAATCTATTGACTTTGGTTAAGACTAGGAAAAAGGCCTTGGCTTGTTATGGAGATATTCCAATGGGCTAGGGTTCGAATGGGTTTAATAAAATTACGAGAATTTCATTGGTCTAAGGGTTTGGAAGCCATGGTTTCAAGGAGTTGATGTTATATTACACACTCCCAAAATCATGGAAAAAATATAATGAAAGAGAAATGGGTTTATATCACGTGTTGTGTCCAACAGGTGTACACCTAATGTACTTTTTGCATAAGAATGCCTAGAAATCAGAAAATTGCACAAAATAGATTTATTGTTTAATTAATTACAATTAATGCAAGGAGGTGTTCTACAATTTAATAGAAGTACAAGGGACTGAATTTTAGTGGAACACAAGCATAAATTAACGGTTTGGCACGTTTAGGACAAGAGTGTGATTCTGTTGGAAGTCAATGTCTAGCGTAGCATTCTAATTTTCGAACAACGATAAGCGCAACAATCAAATAAAGTCACAGTAATTTAAATAATATTAATTATCATGCAATCGTTTACTCATTAATTACGAGAAGACAAAAATACCCTTAATTCGAAAAGTGGGGGTGACAAGTCTACCCTCCTTACAAGAATTTCGTCCTCGAAATTAAAAATAAACTAGCACAAGAACAAACAATCAAATAATGAATTATACCTCAAGTCTCGAAGAGATATGGATATTGCTCGCGCATTTCGTCCTCTCTCTCCCAAGTTGACTCTCCTGGAGAGTGATGTCTCCACGCGAGACGAACCAAAAGGATAGTTTGGTTCCGCAATGCCTTCTCTCTACGATCCAATATATCAACGGGTTGTTCAGGATAGCTGAGTGTCGGTCTAACTTCGATCTCCGAGTGGTCTAGTACGTGACTAGGATCTGTCATTTACCATCTCAGTTGTGATACGTGGAACACGTCGTACACTCCATCTAGAGCAGGCGGCAAGTCAAGTCTATAGGCCACTACACCGACCCTTGCAAGAATACTGAAGGGCCCGATGTATCGCGGGCTAAGTTTTCAGCCTCTGCCAAAACGAATCGTGCCCCGTGTCGGAGAAATCCATAGGAACACCAAATTGCCAACCTAGAACAAACAATATCAACACGCAATCTAACAAAACAATCACAAAGCAAAAAAATCAAACCAATACCTGAAACTCTAGGGGTCTACGGTGGCTATCGGCCCAATGCCGCAGTCTGTCCTACGCCACTCGCAGTCTATCTCTGATAAGTTTCACCTTCTCTATCTCATATTTAGCTTCTTCTGTGTAAACACGTACTTCAAGCTCTTGTGGTCTGTGAAGATCTCCACACGCTCTCCATATAGATAGTGCTTCCACAGCTTTAGGGCAAATATAACTGCTGCTAACTCCAAATCGTGAGTGGGGTAGTTCTTTTCATGAGGGCATAATTGTCTTGAAGCATAGGCAATTACTTTCCCGTGTTGTTGAAGAACGCATCCCAAACCTTTTTCTGAAGCATTACTGTAGATAGTGAATCCACCTGTCCCTGATGGCAACGTCAAAACTGGCGCTGTCGTCAATCTCCTCTTCATCTCATCGAATGCATCTTGACATTCTTCTGTCCAGACGAATTCCACATCTTTCTTGGTCAGCCTAGTCATTGGCTCTGCAATTTTGGAGAAGTCTTGTACAAATCTTCTGTAGTATCCTCGATTTCAGCTACCGTACTGGGGGTAGCCCATGATTCCACTGCTTCGATCTTCTTTGGGTTAACTAAAATTCTGTTACACGTCACCATATGTCCAAGAAATTCAACCTTGTCAAGGAAGAACTCGCACTTTGAAAGCTTTCCGTACAACTTCTCTCTCCTGAGAGTCTCTAAGACCATCCTTCGGTGCTCTTCGTGCTCTTCTGGGGTCTTCGAATATACTAGAATGTCGTTAATAAACACCACTACGAACTTGTCAAGGTACTGGTGGAATACCTTGTTCATCAAGTTCATAAATACTTCTGGTGCATTGGTTAAACCAAATGGCAATACTGTAAATTCAAACTGGCCATATCTGGTCCGAAAGGCGGTCTTCGGTATGTCTTCTTTCCTCACCTTCACCTGGTGATAGCCTGACCTCAAGTCTATTTTTGAAAACACCTTCGCTCCGCTCAATTGATCGAAAAGATCATCTATCCTCGGCAGCGGGTATTTGTTCTTGATAGTGAGGTTATTCAAAGCTCTATAATCGATACACATGCGTACCGTGTCATCCTTCTTTGGTACGAATAATACCAGTGCTCCCCATGGCGATGAACTGGACCTAATGAAACCTTTGTCTTGCAGCTCCTCTACTTGTTTCTTCAGTTCTACCAACTCATTGTTGTTAACTCTATAGACATTTTGCAAAATAGGCTCCGCTCCTGGTATCAAGTCTATAGAGAATTCAACATCTCTGTTTGGCGGTAAACCGGGCGATGTGGTAACTCCTCTTCTTCCATCCTGGCTCCGCAAAAAGTGCCTCTGCTCCGCTCCTCTGCTCCCCTGGCAATCTCGAACTCTGGCTCTCCTGGTGGTCGAAATACTACTCTACCTTCATGACAATCTATAGAAGCATGGTGTTTACTCAGCCAGTCCATTCCGAGTACAATATCGTATCCCAACTCACGCTTAAATCTTGGTCTTCCAATGACACTCTTCGACCCTTGCAACAATCACGGACTAGGATAATGCCTCCTCCTGTCATGATCTTGCAAGTCCTATCTAATGGTTCTATTTCTAAACGATTCTTAAGGGCATAAGATACAGATACGAAACTATAGGAAGCGCCAGAATCAAATAATGCAAGTACTGGAATAGAATCAAGTAAAACTGAACCTGAAATCACGTCTCCAGCTGGCTCGGCCTCCGCAGTAGTCATGGCGTAAGCTCGTCCCTGGGGTGCTCCTCTCTGTTGCTGCTGCTGGTGCTAAGCAAACCTCTGCTGCTGTAGTAGAAGTGGAGGTCCTCTCTGCTGGCCTCCTGGTATAATAGGTGCTCTGGCTAGTCCTCTCTGAGCTGCTGCTCCCCCCTGGCGAGTCTGAATAGCTGGGCAGTCCCTCAGCTGATGTGTTGCTGATCCACACAACAAGCAAGTACCCAACCTTTTTTTGTAGATGTCTCTTGTATATCCTATCTTTCTGCAATACGAACATGGGGCAACAAGCTGATTTTGTCTTTGTGGTTGCTATTGCTGAATATGTCCTCGAACTGGTGCCTGTTGTTGGTGTTGCTGCTGGTATGGCCTCTATTGTTGTTGTTAAAAGTGTGGGCGCTTGGCTGGTCCTGTATTACCTCATGTTGCTCCAGATGTGTCGCATCCTCTCTTGGGCCTGAGATCCAAGTCATCTTCAAAAATCTGGGCATCCATCAGAATACCCTCAAATGTAGCAGTACGTCGTCCCGAAGTACGAGACTTGATCTCCCTATTCAATCCCTTTCTGAATTTCCGTGCTCTATCTACTCGATCTCGAATCATCGAAGGCGCAAATCTACTCAAACGGCAAAACTCTGCGGCATATTCGTCGACTGACATACCTCCTTGGACAAAGTCATGGAACTAACTTTCTAATGCTCCCAAGGCTACGTTAGAAAAGAATTTCTTCTTGAAGAGCTCCTTAAAGTCCTCCCAAGTAAGTCCTTCAGCGGAGAGTCTCGGCTCTGTATGATACCACGTCAGTGCGATATCAAATATCTGACTGCCAACGGCCTCTATCTGAAGAATCTTCAGGATTTGTGATAAGCCAAGTTCCTCTCTATGTCCTCTAACCATTCATCAGCATAGAGTATTCCTTCCGTTCCTTTGAACTCTCAAGGCATCATCCTCAGTCCACTATAGTACCTGACCTTTGATGTTGCTGGCCAGGATGCTGCGGTTGTTGTACTACTCTCTTTACAGCCTGGAGAGCAACTTGATGAGCATTCTCCATGCTCTCTCTCATCAGTTCTGTCTGTGCTTGGTGTGCTTCTGCTTGCACCCTCTGGGCTTCAGCTTGAACACGCCGAGCTTCTGCTATTACTCTCTGGGCCTCTAGCATGCCCTGCATCAGTGCGAACATATGTGCCCCGTCAGTGGGCACACCTCCGGGAATCGGTGTCGGTGGTGGTGGAAGGTTATCCGTCATAGCTAGGGCAATCCTCGGAATAGGTGGAGGAGGAATCCCGTTAGCTACAGATATTCCCACACGAATAGGAGATGTAGGAGGAACTCCCGGTATTTGTTCGTCAGGTTGAGAGGTGGCAGACCTCTGTGAATTTGCTGCTCCCACTCTCATGGATCTAGTATTCGGCGGCATCCTGAATACAGATCAAAAGAATCAATTAAGGGGATATATATGATATTATTAAGGAAGGACAGTAAAATGCTAAAGAAAGCAATTAATTCAAATAGCAATATGAAGTTCAGAATTTCCTAGTGTGATTGAGCATACTCTCATCCAAAATCCTATTTCCTATATCCTATTGCAGGCTCGTAGCAGTACAACTAAGTTGTTGCACAACCACGATATCGCACAAATTATGAAACTCGACCTGCATGGGCCACCACTAAAAACGTGTCACGACCCGCACCCGGTATAGGGGTACGAGAGCGTGGGTACGTTCAGCTTACGTCGTAGCATCGGTGGTAGAACGTTGTCTAGGTCACAATGAGTACTAATATAACTAAACACCTGTCAATGATAGCTATCTCCATAAGGAGGTCAATATACATCTCACAATATCTCACAATGTAAACTCAATCACAACAACTATAAAGTATAAGGCACGATAAAAGATAAGAGAAGTGACATAGTTAAACACCATATCTCAAACATAAAGATAAATCACAGTCTAGCTGTCCAACATAAACTCTCCACAAAATCACAAATTAAACTTAACATAAGTCTAGCATAAACTGAAATAACCTCAATAAGTCTCAAATGCATAATATAAAGCTATCTAGATAACTGCCGGTAATATCTCATCTAAAGGAACAGTCTTCTCTAATATCTCTGGTGTGTAGTCTGCATCTATCCTGGTCCGTAGTGTGTGGTACAGAACTCCTCAAGATCCTCTGGAAAAAATATCCAGTCAAGATTGAAACAAAATACACCTCTAACAGCAGTTCCACAAATATGGACAAAAACTATAACACAGTGTAAAGAAATACAAGACAGATAGGAATACTGGCAATAAGAAATACTGGAAATAAGAAAATAATGGAATAAGAAATACTGGAACATCATCATCAATATACATCTAGCAATGAATAGAACTACAAGTATACGCAAGAACAATGAACTAGTATGTAAGTGTGTACAAGATCAGTAACTGGAACATGTGGAAATACAAGATCAATATACTAAGATACATGTCAAGAATCTTCTAACTAAGTGTGTAAAACATCAGCATATCATGTGATCGGCTTGGGACTATATGACTTATTACATTGATTAGCAATCATCCCTAACAGGTCAGGCTAACCACACGTAACAGCGACGAGGCATGCAATGGTAAGGCTGCACCGACGTGAGGTGTGGGTGAGCTATGATGCATGTAAAGTTGGGTATGATCACGTAAGATACTAATATTTCCCTATTTCCCAGCTAACAAGATAGATTCCAAATCACGACTCCTCGTGACAGGTCTCAATGATGCCAACTCGTATAAATAATAGTGTCAGAGTCATGTACACTATACAACAAGAATTATAGAGATAATCAACATAATATAATCAACATAATGGAAACTGTCAGAGAATGTACTCGCCTGGGATCCTTAGCTGGCAATACCAATGTCCGGGTCCCAAGGTGTCACGACCCGTACCCGATGTAAGGATACTAGTCGGAAACAACGCCCAGCCTACGTCGCAGAATCGGCGGTAGAACGCTGTCTAGATAGTCTATCTAAAGTAATGAACCACCAATAATGATAGAATACTCAATCACAGAACTAAGATAGAATGAGCACGAAATCAGAGAAGAATAGAATAGTTATCATACAACTCATGAGTTTAAAATAATACATCAATGAGTCTGAAGAGTAACAAAATAAGCTGGAGACAAATCCAGTACAAAAGAATACTACCATACTACAAAGCTACACTCCAGGGTCAACTGTCTCAGTTGGGATAAGTCCCTCTTGAGCCAGCGTCTCAGAATCTAAACCCACAACATCCTGGGGTCCATAATAGGTAGGGTACTCCTCGGTGTCATCTGGAAAAATATATCCAGTCAGGAAAGGAGCAGAGTACATCTCTAACAGCAGTTCTAATCCATGATAAAAACTATATAACAGTAAATAGCTGTGGATAAACAAGATGCACAAAATAGATACAAGAGATATATAGACAATAAGTAAATACTGGAAAGAAATACAATAATGAACAATATGCCAATAAAACAATAATACTAATGACTAAGTGTGTGAGTACTAGCTTAACATGTGATCGGCTTGGGCAAGATACAATGCGGCCTGGCTAATCATACGTGCGGTGCATGATCAATACTATTCGCTTACCAATACTTTATTCAATAGGAATTTGATCACATATCTATACTAATACTCCCCACCCCGAACTGGTATAATAGATCCAACCACGGTATGCTATGGCACTAGATTCCCCAAGAAGAGAGCGACTCCTCCCGAAAATCGGTGTCTGTACATGTACAAGATAACCAATGAAACAATACTTGTACCATATACACCATATACCAAGGAATAACATCTCATGACGAGATCCGGATATACCAATCCGTGTAACCATAGTGTCAAGAGAAACATGTATATCTACACTAGATACAACGAACATAGAGGATATCATAAATAAGAAACTATCAGAGAATGTACTCGCCTGAAGTCCAAATGAATAGTCTCACAGATGTCTGACTCGGTGTCTCGAAGACCTAGATATAGAATACCACATTAATACAAGGTCCCGGAAAGAGAACAAGTCAAACTAGTCAACTTCTAGGTCAATAAATTAATTCTAAGTCAAAAGTCAACTATGGTCAACTCTAAAGTCAACTAAAGTCAAACATGGTCAAACCAAGGTCATCCTCACAAAACCTCTATATAAAATAATATGGAAATAAAATACAACAATTTAGGAATCAAAATTAGATCCCAATTGATACCCACACAAGAATACTAATAATACAAATAATGCACACTCTAAATAATGTATATACAAACCAAATAGAATAATATATTATTATTAGTATTATACCTCACAAAACACCTATATATATACATATATATATATATACAATAATAATATATAATATATAAATTAAATCTGCCAAATCGTCACTGAAAACGGTGAACTAAAATACAAATTAAATAAAATAGGCTTTCAGTGACAGTTCCTACTGTCACTGAAACCACCGTCGCCAAAGCCGCTGTACAAACTGCACTGCTGTCACCTATTGGTGATAGTTCTCAACTGTCACAGAAAAGTCCGTCGCTGCTGCTGCGAATCCCGCCCACTGCATGGGTTATTAATGACAGTGGCGGCTCTGTCATTAATAACCCGCCGCCACTGTTACAGCGGCTGCTGCTGTAACCGCCTAATTAATGACAGTTCTCTGTCATTAATCCTACTGTCACTAAAACACAGAAAATATATATATAAATATATATATATATATTTAAATCTATATATAAATCAAAATATATATATATATAAACAATTAGATAAATATATATACTTATATATATACAATTAAATACTATTAGTTACAAAACACAATGAACATATTAATGTACATATTTTACATGGCTAGAAGCACACATAAAAATATATTCATTAATATACAAATAATTATATAATAATTATAAATAATATAATTACACATAAATATATTTTACAAAATCTTTATGTATAATTTATGTTATTAACATAAGTACATATATAATTGCACGCAAGAAAGCTACATATATATATATTTATACATCACATTAGAACACATAGAAATATATAGATCTATGCTACAATAAATACCATAATAAATACACTAAAATAATATATAATATCTATATATATTTACTAATTATAAATGAAGAATTTAAAGCATAAATAATTAGATCTACACATAAACACACCAAATTGGAAAGTTTTACACCGTATCCCACTAGATCTAGGATACGCATGCGACACGAGTCCAACACACAACCAATTGTACCCCGAAGGACACAAACAAGTCACAAATAATATTTATGAACAAATCAAAGTGTCAAAAGTAGATCTATGTGTCCGTGTCAAAATACGACATGTTCAAAGCCCCGTGTCGGAGGAAAAACCCCCAAAATGACACGTATCACCAAATAGTTGGGATACGAACCACATGTACCCAAATATGGACACAACACAAGCCCCAAACACATAAGCACATGCCCAATTGATCTATAGGATCAATTGACACACACAACAAAATGTAAATTCGGAATTCCAATAAAATTGACACAAAAAGCACCATAACTTTCTCCATGGGTCTCCTATGAACATAAAACAAAGTCCTATGGGTAGTACATACATATGGGTTAATTTTACATGATTAAATCTCAGATTTAGAAGCTATTTTAATGGGAAAAACTGAATTATACCTATTGGGAGATAGATTCCCAATGAAACCTCCAATTGAGATGAACTTGCTTCCAAATTGTAGATCCTTGCTCCTCTTTGTAGATCCTTGCTTCCTCCTTCTAGATCCTTGCTTCTTAACTTTCTAATGGTGAATTGGGAAGAATTTGGAATGAATTTGGTGGGGAATTGGAATGGAAATGGAGGGAATTTGGGAGTGGAAAATTCTAGATCTAGATTTGGAATGAGAATGAGAGGAGAGAGAAATTTCCCCCCTCTTTTAATAGGCCGGCCTTGCCCCTCTCCCAAGCAATTGTAAAATGTCCAATGTATCCCTTGGGGCCTCTCATGAAGAAATAATTAAGGAAGCTAGTCTAATCATTTAATTAATTTAATCCATCTCCTTAACTATGGACTTTCTAAATGGGCCAAATCTAACTATTTAATTCATGTTGGTCCATGGGTCCAAACTAAACTAGTTGGGTCTACTAAAATAAGTCCAAAATAATTAAATAACATCCAACAACAATTAAATAATACAACAAAAATTATCTACCATGCACAATATTTATTTAAATAGGAAATTACTAAAATACCCTTTTTCCTAAAATGTGGTAGTGAAAAGTCTACCCTCCTTAAAATAATTTCGTCCTCGAAATTTAAAGATGAAAACTACCCCCAGAAAATCACAAAACAGAACTAAAGAATCATAATTAACTAATAAACAGAACATAACTAGAAAATAACATACCTCAAGGTACAAACAAATATGGATAACGCTCTCGCATGTCATCCTCTCTCTCCCAGGTAGACTCTCCCGGAGAGTGATGCCTCCATGCGACGCGTACCAAAGGAATAGTCTGGTTCCTCAGCACCTTTTCTCTCCGATCCAGAATCTCAACTGGCTGCTCTGGGTAGCTAAGAGTAGGGCCCACCTCTGTCTCTGAGTGATCCAATACATGACTAGGATCTGCCATGTATCGTCTCAACTGCGACACATGAAACACGTTGTGCACTCCCTCCAATGCAGGTGGCAAGTCTAGTCTATAAGCAACTGCACCGACCCTCTCTAGAATAGTGAAAGGTCCGATGAATCGCGGACTAAGCTTTCCGCCTCCACCGGAGCGAATCGTGCCTCGTGTCGGAGAAATCCTCAAAAACACCAAACCACCCACCTAGAACAAAACACCATCTTAAGAACTTAATCTATAACAAACAAGAACAAGCACAAACAAAATCTAAACTATACCTCAAACTCCAAAGGTCTTCGATGGCTATCGGCCCAATGCCACTGTCTGTCCTGCGCCACTCGAAGTTTGTCTCTGATCAACTGAACCTTCTCCGCTTCATCCACAACCATCTCTGGCTCGAGCAAAACTCTCTCTCCAACATCGTCCCAAGACAAAGGAGTACGACACCTCCGACCATATAGAGCTTCAAAAGGTGACATCTCTATACTGGCCTGGTAACTGTTGTTGTAAGCAAACTCTACCAAATGGAGATGGTCCTCCCAAGAACCCCCGAAATCTAGTACACAAGTGCGCAATATATCCTCGAGAGTCTGGATAGTCCTCTCTGACTGCCCATCTGTCTGGGGGTGATATGCAGTACTGAACTTGAGCTGAGTGCCCAAACTTTCCTGCAAACTCCTCCAGAAATGAGAAGTGAAACGACTATCCCGATCTGAGACTATGCTGACGGGAACTCCATGTATCCTAACGATCTGCCTCACATACATCTCTGCCAGCTTCTCCATAGACAAACCCACCTTGAAAGGCAAAAAATGGGCCGACTTGGTCAACCTATCAACAATGACCCAAATCGTGTCTTTCTCTCCTAGAGATCGTGGAAGTCCGGACACAAAATCCATAGTAATGTGTTCCCACTTCCACTCTGGAATGGGTAATGGCTGAAGTAACCCTCCTGGCCTCTGCCTCTCGGCTTTCACCTGCTGGCACACCAAGCATCTGGATACAAACTGTGTCACTTCCCTCTTCATGTCATACCACCACACACTCTCTCGCATATCCCGATACATCTTGTTAGCACCTGGATGTATGGAATACTGAGAGCGATGCGCTTCCTGCAATACCTCCTTTCGCAACTCCCCACTAGGCACACACAATCTAACTCCATGCCTCAAAGATCCATCCTCTGCAATAGTGAAATCATCCTCCAATCCTGCTCTCACCTGAGCTCTGATACTCCTCAAAGATACGTCATCATACTGTGCTGCCTTGATCCTGTCCATCAAATCTGAGTGTATCTGCAATCCCCATATCTGCATAGCACCACCAGGAACAACCACCTCAATGCCCAAGCTCCCCAAGTCCTCCAACAAATATCGATCCTGCGTCAAGAACATAGCTACCGGATACCTGCTCAAAGCATCGGCAACTACATTGGCTTTCCCAGGATGATATTGTAAAGAGATATCAAAATCCTTCATCAGTTCCAACCACCGACGCTTCCTCATGTTCAACTCCTTCTGCGTGAAAACGTACTTCAAGCTTTTGTGGTCTGTGAAGATCTCCACACGCTCTCCGTACAAATAATGTTTCCACAACTTCAGGGCGAATATGACAGCTGCCAACCCCAAATCATGGGTAGGATAGTTCTTTTCATGAGGACGCAATTGCCTGGATGCATAGGCAATCACTTTCTCATGCTGCTGAAGAACACAACCTAAACCCTTCTCCGATGCATCACTATAAATAGTGAAACCTCCGGACCCTGATGGCAACGTCAAAATAGGAGCAGACGTCAACCTCTTCTTCAACTCTTCAAAAGCAATATGGCAATCCTCCGTCCAAACAAACTCCACATCCTTCCTTGTGAGTTTGGTCATCGGCTCGACAATCCTCGAAAAATCTTGCACAAACTTCCTGTAGTAGCCTGCCAATCCCAAGAAACTCCTGATCTCTGCTACCGAACTCGGAGTCTTCCAAGATTCCACTGCTGAAATCTTCTTCGGATCCACTGAAATACCATCATCAGTCACAACATGCCCCAAGAATTCTACTTTGTCCAAGAAAAACTCACATTTGGACAACTTCCCATACAACTTCTCCTTCCTCAGCACATCCAACACAATCCTTAAATGCTCCTCATGCTCCTCCGGTGTCCTCGAGTATATGAGTATGTCGTCGATGAACACCACCACGAACTTGTCAAGGTACTGGTGGAATACCTTGTTCATCAAGTTCATAAATACCGCCGGTGCATTAGTCAAACCAAACGGCATCACCATAAACTCGTACTGACTATACCGAGTTCTAAAAGCAGTCTTCGGTATGTCCTCCGGCTTCATCTTCACCTGATGGTAGCCTGATCTCAAATCTATCTTAGAAAATACCTTCGCACCACTCAACTGATCAAACAGATCGTCAATCCGTGGCAAAGGATACTTATTCTTGATAGTGAGATTATTCAAAGCCCTGTAATCAATGCACATACGCACCGATCCATAATTCTTCGGTACAAACAATACCGGGGCTCCCCATGGTGAAGAACTCGATCTGATAAACCCCTTATCCTGTAATTCGTCCACCTGCTTCTTCAACTCGACCAGCTCGTTGTTGTTTACTCTATAGACATGCTGTAAAATTGGTTCTGCACCTGGCACCAAGTCTATAGAAAATTCAACATCTCGATCTGGTGGCAATCCTGGCAATTCCTCAGGAAACACATCCAAGAATTCTGCTATCAACGGATGCGGCAACTCCTTGTCTTCCACCATGCTACACAAATAATGCCTTCTTCCTGCTCTGCAGCTCCTCTAGCAAACTTGAACTCTGGCTCTCCTGGCGAACCAAACAAAACTCTACCTCCTCTACAGTCTATGCTAGCACGGTGCCTACTCAACCAATCCATCCCAAGTACAATATCGTAGCTCAGAAGTGGCATTACAAGTAGACACGCACTCAACTCCCGGCCTCCCAGAGTAACTCTCCGATCCTTGCAAATATCATTAACCAGGATAATGCCTCCCCCGGTCATGATCTTGCAAGTCCTAAGCAAAGACTCAGCTACCAAACCATGCTTCAAAGCAAAAAAAATAGATACAAAACTATGGGAAGCGCCACTATCAAACAAAGCTAAAGCTGGAATGGAATCAAGAAGAATAGAACCTGCGATAACATCTCCGGTGGGTTCCTCCTCTTCGATGGTCATAGCAAACGCTTGTCCCTGCCGAGCACCTCCCTACTGTTGATGCTGGACAAAACGCTGCTGCTGTGTCGGAAGCGGTCCCCTCGGCTGTGCTGCAGGTGGTCTCGTCTGTGTCCTCGGAGCTGGAGCTGCTCCCTGAACTGCACGACGAGGACACTCCCTTGATTGATGCCCTTCAGTACCACAATACAAACAAACTCCTAGCCTCCTCCTGCAACTTCCTAGATGTGGCCGGGCTTCTTGCAGAAGTTGCATGGAGCTTGCTGTATCTGTCTCTGCTGCTGAGGTGCCTTGTGAAAAGGCGCTCTAGCTGGAGTCTGGTTCTGCTGTGGCTGCTGGAAAGGTCTGGATTGGAAATGAGGACGTTTGGCAGATACTGCACTGCCGTTGGCCCCCAGAAAAGAATCACGGTCTCTCTTGGTCTTCAAACCCAGATCCTGTTCAACCTTGCGTGCCTCCGCAAGTATCTCCGAGTATGTCTCATAAAAAGACGGAATGAGAATCTATATGGCACAAGATGTAAGACATCAAAGAAAGGACAGTTTAAGGGTTCAAGTATCAATGTTAAAGGAGAATAGTTGAATCAAAAGAATTTTCCTAGATGTGATTGAGTATCTCAGCCTATATCCTATATCCTATCGCAGGCTCGCAGTAGTACAACTAAGTTGTCGCACTACCACGACATCACATACTTGTGAAGCTAGACCTGCATGGGCCACCACCAAAAACGTGTCACGACCCGTACCCGATGTAAGGATACTAGTCGGAAACAACGCCCAGCCAACGCCGCAAAATCGGCGGTAGAACGCTGTCTAGATAGTCTATCTAAAGTAATGAACCACCAATAATGATAGAATACTCAATTACAGAACTAAGATAGAATGAGCACGAAATCAGATAAGAATAGAATAGTCATCATACAACTCATGAGTTTAAAATAATACATCAATGAGTCTGAAGAGTAACAAAATAAGCTGGAGATAAATCCAGTACAAAAGAATACTACCATACTACAAAGCTACACTCCAGGGTCAACTGTCTCAGTTGGGATAAGTCCCTCTTGAGCCAGCGTCTCAGAATCTAAACCCACAACATCCTGGGGTCCATAATAGGTAGGGTACTCCTCAGTGTCATCTGGAAAAATATATCCAGTCAGGAAAGGAGCAGAGTACATCTCTAACAGCAGTTCTAATCCATGATAAAAACTATATAATAGTAAATAGCTGTGGATAAACAAGATGCACAAAATAGATACAAGAGATATATAGACAATAAGTAAATACTGGAAAGAAATACAATAATGAACAATATGCCAATGAAACAATAATACTAATGACTAAGTGTGTGAGTACTAGCTTAACATGTGATCGGCTTGGGCAAGATACAATGCGGCCTGGCTAATCATACGTGCGGTGCATGATCAACACTATTCGCTTACCAATACTTTATTCAATAGGGATTTGATCACATATCTATACTAATACTCCCCACCCCGAACTGGTATAATAGATCCAACCACGGTATGCTATGGCACTAGATTCTCCAAGAAGAGAGGGACTCCTCTCGAAAATCGGTGTCTGTACATGTACAAGATAACCAATGAAACAATACTTGCACCATATACACCATATACCAAGGAATAACATCTCATGACGAGATCCGGATATACCAATCCGTGTAACCATAGTGTCAAGAGAAACATGTATATCTACACTAGATACAACGAACATAGAGGATATCATAAATAAGAAACTATCAGAGAATGTACTTGCCTGAAGTCCAAATGAATAGTCTCACAGATGTCTGACTCGGTGTCTCGAAGACCTAGATATAGAATACCACATTAATACAAGGTCCCGGAAAGATAACAAGTCAAACTAGTCAACTTCTAGGTCAATAAATTAATTCTAAGTCAAAAGTCAACTATGGTCAACTCTAAAGTCAACTAAAGTCAAACATGGTCAAACCAAGGTCATCCTCACAAAACCTCTATATAAAATAATATGGAAATAAAATACAATAATTTAGGAATCAAAATTAGATCCCAATTGATACCCACACAAGAATACTAATAATACAAATAATGCACACTCTAAATAATGTATATACAAACCAAATAGAATAATATATTATTATTAGTATTATACCTCACAAAACACCTATATATATATATATATATATATATACAATAATAATATATAATATATAAATTAAATCTGCCAAATCGTCACTGAAAACGGTGAACTAAAATACAAATTAAATAAAATAGGCTTTCAGTGACAGTTCCTACTGTCACTGAAACCACCGTCGCCAAAGCCGCTGTACAAACTGCACTGCTGTCACCTATTGGTGACAGTTCTCAACTGTCACAGAAAAGTCCGTCGCTGCTGCTGCGAATCCCGCCCACTGATGGGTTATTAATGACAGTGGCGGCTCTGTCATTAATAACCCGCCGCCACTGTTACAGCGGCTGCTGCTGTAACCGCCTAATTAATGACAGTTCTCTGTCATTAATCCTACTTTCACTAAAACACAAAAAATATATATATATAAATCTATATATAAATCAAAATATATATATATATAAAAACAATTAGATAAATATATATACTTATATATATACAATTAAATACTATTAGTTACAAAACACAATGCACATATTAATGTACATATTTTACATGGCTAGAAGCACACATAAAAATACATTCATTAATATACAAATAATTATATAATAATTATAAATAATATAATTACACATAAATATATTTTACAAAACCTTTATGTATAATTTATGTTATTAACATAAATACATATATAATTGCATGCAAGAAAGCTACATATATATATATTTATACATCACATTAGAACACATAGAAATATATAGATCTATGTTACAATAAATACCATAATAAATACACTAAAATAATATATAATATCTATATATATTTACTAATTATAAATAAAGAATTTAAAGCATAAATAATTAGATCTACACATAAACACACCAAATTGGAAAGTTTCACACCGTATCCCACTAGATCTAGGATACGCATGCCACACGAGTCCAACACACAACCAATTTCACCCCGAAGGACACAAACAAGTCACAAATAATATTTATGAACAAATCAAAGTGTCAAAAGTAGATCTATGTGTCCGTGTCAAAATACGACATGTTCAAAGCCCCGTGTCGGAGGGAAAACCCCCAAAATGACACGTATCACCAAATAGTTGGGATACGAACCACATGTACCCAAATATGGACACGACACAAGCTCCAAACACATAAGCACATGCCCAATTGATCTATAGGATCAATTGACACACACAACAAAATATAAATTCGGAATTCCAACAAAATTGACACAAAAAGCACCATAACTTTCTCCATGGGTCTCCTATGAACATAAAACAAAGTCCTATGGGTAGTACATACATATGAATTAATTTTACATGATTAAATCTCAGATTTAGAAGCTATTTTAATGGGAAAAACTGAATTATACCTATTGGGAGATAGATTCTCAATGAAACCTCCAATTGAGATGAACTTGCTTCCAAATTGTAGATCCTTGCTCCTCTTTGTAGATCCTTGCTTCCTCCTTCTAGATCCTTACTTCTTAACTTTCTAATGGTGAATTGGGAAGAATTTGGAATGAATTTGGTGGGGAATTGGAATGGGAATGGAGGGAATTTGGGAGTGGAAAATTCTAGATCTAGATTTGGAATGAGAATGAGAGGAGAGAGAAATTTCCTCCCTCTTTTAATAGGCCGGCCTTGCCCCTCTCCCAAGCAATTATAAAATGTCCAATGTACCCCTTGGGGCCTCTCATGAAGAAATAATTAAGGAAGGAAGCTTCTAGTCTAATCATTTAATTAATTTAATCCATCTCCTTAACTATGGGCTTTCTAAATGGGCCAAATCTAACTATTTAATTCATGTTGGTCCATGGGTCCAAACTAAAATAGTTGGGTCTACTAAAATAAGTCCAAAATAATTAAATAACATCCAACAACAATTAAATAATACAACAAAAATTATCTACCATGCACAATATTTATTTAAATAGGAAATTACTAAAATACCCTTTTTCCTAAAATGTGGTAGTGACACAAGGTATCGTCTGAATGATCCAACAGTCCTATAGACACACCATATAACACAATACTACAATAGACAAACAACATAATGATCTCAAGGACTACACTAGGGTGGTCACGTCTGTCGTTGTTGTGCATAACAGACAGTCAATAGTACGGTCTTGCCAGTACATCAGTGTACATTTGGCAGTATACTATCATGCTACATGGTCACATGTCAAGATAGCTACGGTATCCGTAATTTCATTAGGGTCACCTAGTACCCGGGCACATAATGCCTATTATTATTTATCATAAACATCAATACTTAACTAATTACAATTATAACAGAAATATGCATTTAGATACTTAACAGGGTTTATATTATATTTATATACGTATACATATACATCCTAATCAATTTGTACTATGTACATATCTACATATATTAAACAGGCACTAGGAATGCACGAAAATACATATACGTATGTTTTATACTAATTGAGAACAATTACAGGTATATATATACATATTAAACATATTTTTGGGATATATATATATATATATATATATATAAGACATATACATAAGTTTTATATGCAATGGATATATACCATACATATATATGTGGACCAAATACGTTTAACATATATTAATACATACGCAATACATACATACCATTCATATACTAAGTACTCTACGGCTAATACGTGTGAAATACTACGAGGAATACGCGTATGCGTGTACATTTATATGCATGCGAGGGGTTCGAACCTGTGTACGTGAAAATAAAGGGTTCGATGTTGAGATCGTCAGCAGCAGGTCACGGTGGATTCTCCAGCTGTCGGCAGTGTCATGTAGGCGAGTTGGCGGGAAGTCGACCCGTGCAGCAGTCGGCGGCTTCGTACAGTCTGGGAGGTCGACAAACTGCTCAGTGCATCGTCGTGCGGTGGTGCTCGTCTTCAACAGCGGTTCGGTGGGCCGTCGAGGGTTATCGATGCGGGGGAGGGTCGTTCAGGCTCCGGCGTTCAGCGTTGACAGGGACGAAGTCGGGGATAGCGGGATGGCGTCGGCTTCTGGTGCAATGATGCTGTGTAGCGGGTCGGGGTCCAGCGGGTTGCTTCTCGACGTGGAGGCAGTCGTGACGAGGTCCGGTCGACGAGAAGAGGTGGGGATGGTCGTCGGGTTGCTGGTTTTAGTACTCCGGTGTGTGCAGTGGTTGGAGGCGGGTGGTCGTACGGAAGCGGGGAGATGTCGGGCGTGGAGGGGAACGGTGAGGCGGTCTGGACGGTTGGGCAGCGGTCGGTAGACGGAGTCTGGCGAGTCGAGTTCGACGCAGGCGGTCGTGCTCCGACGAAACGACGGGAAGAAGGGTTTCGGGGAACAGTAGATGGGAATAGGAATCAGATGCTATTATGGTTGGTTTTAGGTTTAAGGGAATAAGGAAAAAGGGAAAAAGTAATATATAAATGTATGTGATGTTGGGTTTTGACCTAGAATCTATTGACTTTGGTCAACACTAGGAAAAAGGCCTTGGCTTTTTATGGAGATATTCCAATGGGCTAGGGTTCGAATGGGTTTAATGAAATTGCGAGGATTTTATTGGTCTAAGGGTTTGGAAGCCATGGTTTCAAGGAGTTGATGTTAAATTACACACTCCAAAAATCATGGGAAAAAATATAATGAAAGAGAAATGGGTTTATATCATATGCCGTGTCCAACAGGTGTACACCTAATGTACTTTTTGCACAAGAGTGCCCAAAAATCGGAAAATTGCACAAAATAGATTTATTGTTTAATTAATTAGAATTAATGCAAGGAGGTGCTCCACAATTAAATAGAAGTACACGGGACTGAATTTTAGTGGAACACAAGCATAAATTAACGGTCTGGCACGTTTAGGACAATGGTATGAATCTGTTGAAAGTCAATGGCTAGCGTAGCGTTCTAATTTTTGAACAACGATAAGCGCAACAATCAAATAAAGTCACAATAATTTAAATAAGATTAATTATCATGCAATCGTTTACTCATTAATTACGAGAAGACGAAAATACCCTTAATCCGAAAAGTGGGGGTGACATAAACGTCTTACCTATTGATCATGTTCACCTAAGCCAATCACATAATAAACTTGTATTCTGAGGCACATTAGTTAGATTACACATATTTCATCATATTGCAGATATTATATTATTCTTCTATATTCTCCTACATTACCTGTATATCTATTTTTCATTCATTCATATGTTAGTGATCTTGTATTTCATTTCTATTATATATTTTATATGCACGATTATGTTATTAAAACTGCTTTCAGAGGAATGTACTTCGCTCCAATCCTGACTGGATATATTTTTCCAGATGATTGGCTTATAGAGCAGTGTCCTACATTCTACGGGCCACAGGATGGTGTACCTTTAGAGGATACTCCTATAGACCAGGTAGAATTAGTTGCAGAGCCCGATGAGGTCTAGTTATTTATGTTGGCATGTATTAGACTATTGTATTGTTGAGATTCATAGTTTGTATATTATTTCATATTATGGATGTATCTTATTCTTTCCTTCAGTATTCCATTCATGCTTTATCTTTGTTAGTTTATTTTGTGATTGAGATTAGTTATACTTGTGAGATACCATATTGTTCCTCCGTTTGAAGTTGAGATAATTGACATGTACCATATTATATTGTTGAGTTGTTAGATAGTTAGAAATTACCCAGACAACGTTCTATCGCCGATGTTGCGGCATTGGCTGGGCGTACCCACGTACTCGTGCCCAAATATTTGAGTGTGGGTCATGACAGCCGCCAACATGGTGTCCCTCTAATTTGGCAACTTTCTACCGACGAAAGCCTAATACGGAGTAGTCCTTTCCTTGTCCGTAAGGAGACTATGGAAGTTATCAACCTTTACCTCGAGACCAGACGACCGGGCTAATACCTCTTACCCCACCACATGGGGAGGTGTCACGACCCACACCCGGTTTAGGGGCACGAGTGCGTGGGTATGTCCAGCCTACGCCGCAGCATCGGCGGTAGAACGCTGTCTAGGTCATGTAACTATCTAATCAAACTCACGTGAATACCCAACTCCATAAGGAGACGTGGATATCATAAAATAATGCTGGAAATACTCAATCACATAAACTAAAGCACGAAGAGATATCAAGGCAAGCAAGAAATATAAGACAAGTCTAACGACAAAATAATCATACCTGCAATCATTAACTTCTAATCCTCAAGTGTGTCAGAAACCAGTCTACTAAGGTCACAGTCTGGAAAAATATTTTCCAGTCAGGAAGGAGCAAAGTACATCTCTAAATAGCAGTTCTATATTAATGATATAAACTATATAGCAGTTCTAGATGGAAATATACGAGAAGCATGTATAGGTACGAGAAATAAAAGAAATACTGGAAATACTGTAAGTAAATGCAGGAGAAGAAACAATGTGTCCATGAGCAAGAACCTATGACTAAGTGTATGAGTACTAGCTTTAACATGTGATCGGCTTGGGAACTTGATTAGGCTGGTTACATGTGATTAGCTATGATTCATGTAAGGTCAGGCTAACCGTTGGTTAGCTATGATGCATGTAGAGGTCAGGCTAATCACACGTAACAGCTATGAAGCATGTAAATGGTCAGGCCGCACCCGACGTGAGATGTGGGGTGAGCTATGATTCATGTAAAGTTGGGTTTGATCACATATCTACACTAAAATACTCCCCACCCCCGACTGGTATAGTAGATCCAATCATGGTACGCTATGGCACGGGATTCCCTAGGGAGGTAGCAAATCTCCCCGGGTCTCTGTGTTTGTACATGCACAAGATAACAAGGAACAAGTCTTGTACAAGCTACACCATGAATAAGGAATAACATCTCATGACGAGATCCGTGTATACCAATCCGTGTAACCAACGTGTCAAGAGCATGTATATCTACACTAGATACAGTGAACATAGGAGATATCATAAATTAGAAACTAATCAGAGAATGTACTCGCCTTGGGTCCTTAGCTGTCAATACCAATGTCCTATCCCAGAGTATCGTCTGGAGAATCCGACAGTCCTATAAACATATAATAATATCACTTGTATCAGATGCTACACTAACACACAATAGAAATACCCTGGCCTCAGGGCTATGCCAGGCATGGCTCTAGTCAACTAGGGTCATCTAGTAGGGATACGTATATAATACACATTTACACTCAGAGTATATACCAATAAAAACGTATATAATATATATATAAGTGTCTAGTAGTAATTGTACAAAATACGTATATGTGTATATACACTAAATAGATGTATATAAATATATATTTATATACCAAAATACATATTTGTATATATATATCAATCAAATATTTTTATATGTATATATATATATATATATATATATATATATATATATATATATATATATATATATATATATATATATAACTAATCAGAGAATGTACATAATGCCACACTTCTCAAGGTGATCCCAAATGAAGTAGCAGTTAGTTCTAATGAGTCCGGAGCAGTCCAAATAGCTAGAAACTATAAAAAATCCGGAATTAGGATTCAACACGAAGTTCGAGTCATAGATACCGGGTCCGCCATGGACCGAGAAGAGATGAAAATATACAAAATTAGCTAGATTAAAGCAATAACCAAGTTTGACTAAGAGAGGGTTTGGTTAGCTACTCAAAACTCTTATAGTTATACTTTCGAAAGTCCTTTTTATCAAAATCAATATTAGAAATATACTTATAGATATATTTATAAACATATTTTAAAGGACTTATATAAAAAGTCTATTAGCAGTTGAAACCCAATACTAATTTAACTTCTCATTAAATTAATTTTTATGTTGTTAGAAATTAAAACATTATTTAGAACTCACTTAGAAGTATATTTAATAAGTCAAGCCTTCTTTCCAAAAATAAATATTTACTAGGAAATATCTATACTAAGTTTAAAGCCTAATTCAATCTAACCTCAATTACTTCCCTAAAAACCAAAACTAATTAACTACACTATGTACACAGTTAATAAACCAGAATAACAAACCAATTCACATAAAGGAACGAGAGAAAGGAAATAGAGAGAGATGAATCTATACCAAAATAACATCTTCTCGATATAGCTATTGGAGACAGGCGAGAAACACAATGACTCCGGGTCAGACGAACCGGAGAAGCGGCCGGTAAGATGCGGCTCAATGAGAGGTGGCACGGTGGTCATGGTGGTGGTGTTGGGGTAGCCGGCCGGCGCAGCATCCGAGCAGCAGCGGCGGCCGAGCAGTAGCAGCCGACGGCAGCAACAGCCGAGTAGCAGCAGCTGAGCAGTAGCAGCCAATCCATGCAATTCACTCTCAAAAACTACTGCCTTCATGATTTTCTCATAATAAGGCAATGCTTCTCTAAGTTTTCCAAGATCCATCAAGTTATCACCTTCCTTCAGTGCATTGAAGTTTTTTTTTTTTAATCAATATTCTAGCCCATCTTACTCTTGTAAGCTACAACTAACTCTCTTGTACGCTTCTCTTTAGCTGCTTTATCTTCCACTGTCTCAAGTACTTCCCCAGGCCGAATGACTCTACCACCACCAAACGTCTTAAAAATGTTGTTAGGCCGCGGAAATACTCCCCATGTGGAAACTTTAGGCTTGTACAAGTCCATGTTATTAGAATCTTCATCTGCACTTATCCTTCGAGGTGACGCAAACTTCAAATTTGCTAGCATCTCTAACAATAAGCTCTACCTCTGGAATTTCCTCATCCGAAAGTGGTTCCATAGCGGGAGATAATCCAGGTGGCATACCTCTGTAGCTCTTCTTCTCAGAAAAACCGAACCCCAAGAAGTCGATACTGGTAAGCTTTGACTCTTCCTTCTTTCTAACTTTGCTATTTAGTAAGTCCTCTCTTGTGTTTACTAAATTGATCCTCTCTTTACCATCAGAAGAGGAAGAAGAGAAAAAGAAAAATGAAAAATGAAGAGGAGAAGGAGAAGCTACGGTTTGGGGAGCTTGGGGGGCTAGCCTAGGTTTCTTTTTGGGGATTAGGGCTTCTTGGGAATGATGTGGGTGAGAGGCTTTAAATAGGGAGAGAGGATGTGGGATAAAGGGTGAGGATTGGCCCAATAATGAATGGCCCAGATTATATATATACATGAGTTTTTCATGTGGAAAAAATATGAGGTTGTGAATGGGAGATGGCAACTTGTAAATTTTAAAAGAAAGATTATAATTTAAGAAAAATATTTTAAGAGGCTTCCAAGGCTAACTGATTCCAAATTATCTACTAATTAAACCCATATTTCAAAACCCTAGAAATTATGTAATTTATTTATTTACTAATCCAAAATGGATATGAAAATTTATTATGAAAATAACTAGTCCTTCAATAATTTTATTAAACAAATAATTTTATGATTTCAAGCCAATAATATTCGAAGCTAGAGTATTATATATATATATATATATATATATCATTATTTATTAATTTATAATAAATCGACATTTAGGAAAAATAATTTTATGAAAGATTTCAAATCACTTACAAAAAATCAAACATTGTTAAAAATCTAATACTAAAATTCAAGGAGAAATATCTTATAAACTTGATATTTTAAAATAAAATAAAAATCTAAATATTTCGGAAATTTGGAAATCGGAGGTTACAAGTCTACCCACCTTAGAAAAATTTCGTCCTCGAAATTTAAGTTCCTCAATAATTGCCTGTACTCATCATATTATTTCTATCAAAATTTAAATTTCAAACCAAATAATCATGAAGTAATTCCATATTGCTATTTCACAACCTTTCAAAATTTTATAATATCATATTCCTGAAAATCTTCAAGTTTAAAAATCAAATCCCCTTTGTCATAATCTCCTCCAAAAAAATTTAAGTTTGTATCTAAATACTCAAGGATTTTAATATCCAATCCTCCAATTGAAATACAATCAATGCATATTTATAAAATCGTGTCCCAAAATTTAAATTTTAACCCCTAATCCATCAATCATCTTACTCCTCTAACTCAATTTCAATTGATGCTTATTCAAATCTAAATTCTCCTCCAGAGAATTGAATTAGACACTATTCCATTAACGATTTTTATTTTCCTGATTTCCTTTTTCCTCAAATACTCAACGATGCGATACTTTCAGAATCTTCAATGCAATATTCATAATATAAAATTTCAAATTTCTATCTTGTAATCAAATAGATATAATGATAATTTCCTAAATTTTTTTAAATTTTTAATAACCAATTCAATCATATCAAGACCTTCCTAAAATTTGTAAATCCTCAAATTTTTTGCTCTGTGAATTTCTTAATTCTCCATTTAAGTTAATGTTTGTCCTCGAATTTCAATCGTACCTCAATTTTCGTGAAATCAATGATCCATCAACTCTATTATAACAACCCCTAAATTCTTTATTTAAATTAATGCTTATTCACAAATTTAATCATCTTGTCCCTTTTTTGTCAGTCATAACCTTGCCATAGATCTTTGCTATGGTCAAAACCCTAATGATCATGGTTTAAGAAAATTCTACCTACAACCATGCAATCTAAGAAAAATATATAGGTCATGAATCTTTTGTCATGGTATTTTAGTCTCTGTTAGGGTGTACTACTAGTTATATTCTAACAAGAAAATCATGAATACGAACTACAACATTAGGGAAATTAATCAATCAAGAGACGGGAACATTAGGAAAAAGAAGAACCTGCTACCACCATAATACTTGTAGTATCTACTATCTCTAACAACACTTAACTCTAGCACATTCACTAACTAATTCCTATTCATGTACACTGGTACCCATATCAACTAATCATTAATCCACAAGACCCATGAATATATCCGTATTGCATACACCTGCTTATTAATACCTAATCTGATACCAAGATTTTCTATTAAAACCATGGTTCAATAATGCATCCAAGTTTGATACCTCTACCTCTTTAGTACCACATTCTCTGTCAGTTCTCGTTCCTACTACAATTGTTCATACTATTTGTTCTCATCACTCCAGTGCACACCAAGTATAACACCATACTAAGTGCTAAACCCATTTTAATACAACTCTAGATGGACACCCAAGTCAGTCTGCGGTGCCATCTCAATCATGCTCTAGTCACTAGATCCTTACACATGTATATCGTCTACTCATATATTAATATTCGTATCTCTCATCTACCCTAAAATTAATCCTCAAAATAATCATCAAGGTTTAACTTCTCGATCAACTTAAAATAAATGTATATGCCTCCTCAAGGTCAGATACTCAACATCGAAATAAAATTTTAATTATTTCTAAAATCTTTGTAGCCTTGACCATGTTTATTGAATCAATATTTGAAATCCTCAAAAATTTATGACACAATCTCAACTCCTCAATAATTCTCAAATTAAAAATTCATTTCCACTCTTTAATTTATAAATCCACCAATTTACATATAAGTGCTCGTAGTCTCTAATACTCGAGGTGCACTCAATACCTCTATTGTCTACAACTGTGTACTAAATTTGTACTGCCCGAATCACTTGCACTATTACCTCCAATGATCAAAGTTATCATCACCTGTAATTTCTTTCATGATTTCAATTTATGTCAACTGGTATATCATCCGATTATCATCACGCAGAGTGCTTACTATTTTGAGCGTCGTTCTCGACTAATCCTTGATATAGAACCATTAGCCCTCTTGGTATTATATCACTAGTTGCATTAATGGATTATCTCATCAAGCTCATTAGAACTCATGATCACCTGAATCCTCTATTATACTCATGTTTCTTTACTCTCATGGGTATGTGTATGGTTCCTCATCTCAATTGATGTATATGTATTTCCCTTTAACCTTTCATATCCTGTTACACTAATCTGTGATACGCTTCACCATCTTCATTACCGATTCCGATATTTCTCTACTCATGATACCTCATTATAACTCCTCATGCATATAAATTTCTTTACCTTTAACACGCCCGATATCAATCATCCGATTGAACGTTATGCTCCATTAATTCTTAACACAATACCTTGATACCTAATTGTTTACATAGATCACTTAATTACAAAATCATGATTATCCAGGACGGGTAATTGGCTTTGATACTAACTCTGAGAACTATCACTGATACTCTATACTCTCCTTCTACTCTCAGTCGCTAATGACACTTACCCCAGAACCATTATTACAAGGTACTATGCTAAGGGCTAACTCTAGATTAAAGCCTACTGCTCATATGTCCAACTAGGAAACACTTATAATTCACTAACAACACTCAACCAATACTAACACTCAAGACACAGCCATAATTACAAGTCACTAATTATCATACTTAACAAGGAATCCTCAAAGAATAGGAGCTCAAAAGTCTGGATTGAGGACTGAAGGTGGTTCTACTGCTAGCAACCAAAAGAAACGATGGAATAAAGTCTTGTATAACAGTAATAGGTAAGTGTTGAGATGATACTTTAAGAACCATTTTAAGATACAACCTGATAATCATACACGTCTGTCTAAAATCATGACACTCAGAATCCTCGCCACGCCAATAAGCATAGATACGATAAACGACAGGTTCCGTAACTAAGGTACGCAACTCTATAATCATGTCATCTAGAATCTTCGCCACGCCAACCGGTATGGCTGCGAGAGACTCTAAGTTTCATAACTATAGTATGTACATCCAAGTCAGGTTCCTACGTTCTTGTCACGACAGCTAATATGGCTGCGATAAACTCTAGGGCCCATAACCAAAGTAGACGTTTTACCTTTCTCACTGTCCTCATCAATATATGTTATTAGATGATACCATAAATTTTAGCCCGTAAAATTTATCTCGATATGAAATCAACTCAAGAACGATACCAAGAATTAAATTTAACAACTGGTCAACAAGAATCAAACTCAACAATGATACCAAGATTTTAATTTAATAACTGATCAACAAGAATCAAGTTCAATAACAACAAGCGAGAACGGACGGAAACAAGAAAAGATTTAAATTGTAAATTATAATAAGATTCTCAAGGGGTCGTCCCAGGAATCTCTCAAGAATTTTTGTGATTGAGTATCCTCTCTCATCCTAGTATCCTATGTCCTATATTCTATAGCAGGCACGCAGTAGTACAACTAAGACGTCGCACTACCACGACATCGCACAACTTGCGAAGTCTGACCTACATGGGCCACCACTAAAAATGTGTCACGACCCGCACCCGATTTAGGGGCACGAGTGCGTGGGTATGTCCAGCCTACGCCGCAGCATCGACGGTAGAACGCTGTCTAGGTCATGTAACTATCTAATCAAACTCACGTGAATACCCAACTCCATAAGGAGACGTGGATATCATAAAATAATGCTGGAAATACTCAATCACATAAACTAAAGCACAAAGAGATATCAAGGCAAGCAAGAAATACAAGACAAGTCTAACGACAAAATAATCATACCTGCAATCATTAACTTCCAATCCTCAAGTGTGTCAGAAACCAGTCTACTAAGGTCACAGTCTAGAAAAATATTTTCCAGTCAGGAAGGAGCAAAGTACATCTCTAAATAGCAGTTCTATATTAATGATATAAACTATGTAGCAGTTCTAGATGGAAATATACGAGAAGCATGTATAGGTACGAGAAATAAAAAAATACTGGAAATACTGTAAGTAAATGCAGGAGAAGAAACAATGTGTCCATGAGCAAGAACCTATGACTAAGTGTATGAGTACTAGCTTTAATATATGATCGGCTTGGGAACTTGATCAGGCAGGTTACATGTGATTAGCTATGATTCATGTAAGGTCAGACTAACCGTTGGTTAGCTATGATGCATGTAGAGGTCAGGCTAATCACACGTAACAGCTATGAAGCATGTAAATGGTCAGGCCGCACCCGACGTGAGATGTAGGGTGAGCTATGATTCATGTAAAGTTGGGTTTGATCACATATCTATACTAAAATACTCCCCACCCCCGACTGGTATAGTAGATCCAATCATGGTACGCTATGGCACGGGATTCCCTAGGGAGGTAGCAAATCTCCCCGGGTCTCTGTGTCTGTACATGCACAAGATAACAAGGAACAAGTCTTGTACAAGCTACACCATGAATAAGGAATAACATCTCATGACGAGGTCCGTGTATACCAATCCGTGTAACCAACGTGTCAAGAGCATGTATATCTACACTAGATACAGTGAACATAGGAGATATCATAAATTAGAAACTAATCAGAGAATATACTCGCCTTGGGTCCTTAGCTGTCAATACCAAAGTCCTGTCCCAGAGTATCATCTGGAGAATCCGACAGTCCTATAAACATATAATAATATCACTTGTATCAGATGCTACACTAACACACAATAGAAATACCCTGGCCTCAGGGCTATGCCAGGCATGGCTCTAGTCAACTAGGGTCATCTAGTAGGGATACGTGTATAATACACATTTACACTCAAAGTATATACCAATAAAAACGTATATAATATATATATAAGTGTCTATTAGTAATTGTACAAAATACGTATATGTGTATATACACTAAATAGATGTATATAAATATATATTTATATACCAAAATACATATTTGTATATATATATCAATTAAATATTTATATATATATATATATATATATATATATAAAACTAATCAGAGAATGTACATAATGCCACACTTCTCAAGGTGATCCCAAATGAAGTAGCAGTTAGTTCCAATGAGTCCGGAGCAGTCCAAATAGCTAGAAACTATAAAAAATTCCGGAATTAGGATTCAACACGAAGTTCGAGTCATAGATACCGGGTCCGCCATGGACCGAGAAGAGATGAAAATATACAAAATTAGCTAGATTAAAGCAATAACCAAGTTTGACTAAGAGAGGGTTTGGTTTAGCTACTCAAAACTCTTATAGTTATACTTTCGAAAGTCCTTTTTATCAAAATCAATATTAGAAATATATTTATAGATATATTTATAAACATATTTTAAAGGACTTATATAAAAAGTCTATTAGCAGTTGAAACCCAATACTAATTTAACTTCTCATTAAATTAATTTTTATGTTGTTAGAAATTAAAACATTATTTAGAACTCACTTAGAAGTATATTTAATAAGTCAAGCCTTCTTTCCAAAAATAAATATTTACTAGGAAATATCTATACTAAGTTTAAAGCCTAATTCAATCTAACCTCAATTACTTCCCTAAAAACCAAAACTAATTAACTACACTATGTACACAGTTAATAAACCAGAATAACAAACCAATTCACATAAAGGAACGAGAGAAAGGAAATAGAGAGAGATGAATCTATACCAAAATAACATCTTCTAGATATAGCTTGTCACGACCCGCACCCGGAATTTGGGCATGAGTCATGGGTACGTCCAGCCTACGCCGTAGCATCGGCGGTAGAACGCTGTCTAGGTCTCAACATATAATATATCCTGTCAATAGTCTCAACTCCGTACGGAGGACAATGATAAATAATCCACAGTTCTATGATATACTCAATCACAAGCTAATAGAAAATAATGGCACGATGAGAATAAAAAATTCTAATATAAACCAACCACAATAAGTCCAACTCAAATCTTGGGTCTAGATGACCTCACAAATCACAAAATAATAAATACAACTCAGTCTCAGTCTAGAACAATAATATAGAAGAAATAATCTAAGTATTGGTAGGTAAAATCTCCTCTAGGATAGGCAACTCCTCTGGGGTTTCTGGAGTGAAATCTCCCTCTAATCCTGGGCCGTAATGAGTGGGGCACAAGTTCTCCAGGTCCTCTGAAAAATGTTATCCAGTCAGGATTAGAGCGAAGCACAAGCACTAACAGCAGTTTCATTAAATTGACAAAGACTATAAACAGTGTAAGAAATACAAGATGGAAATAAATGCTGGAAATGTAAAGTACTGGAGATGTAGAAATAGGTAATAGAGCATCTAGCAATGAACAATAGATAGTGAATGCTAGAACAAGTGAATCTGAATAAAATAGACATCTAGCTAAGTGTTTGAATTATCAGTTTATTATGTGATCGGCTTGGGACTTGATCAGGCTGGTTATATATGATTAACTATGATTCTTGTAGGTCAGGCTAGCCATATGGTTAGCTATAATGCATGTAGTGGTCAGGTTAATCATATATAACAGCTATGATGCATGTAAATGGTCAGACCGCACCCGACGTGAGAAGTGGGGTGAGCTATGATGCATGTAGAGGGTTGAATATGATCACATAATCTACTAATAGTTCCCCATCCCCCAGCTAGCATGATGGATTCCAATCACGACTCCTCATGATGGGGATCTAGGCTGCTAACCCGTGTATCCATAGTGTCGGAATCAAGTATGTAATACAACTGAATTATAGTAATAATCAATAATGAAAACTGTCAGATAATGTACTCGCCTGTGGTCCTGAGCAAGGTGTGAGGATCGATGTCCAAAGTGAGATCAAAATGACCTATTATGGAATATAAATATCAGGTACTGAATTAAAGAAATAACAGGTTTAAATAATTAAGTGTGAGGCTTCTAGGTCATATCTAAGGTTTATACTAGGTCATAGATACTAACACTAATGTACCTAAATACCATATAGATACTAATTATAATACAATACATGCATATCTATATATATATACCTACATATATACATTTATACATGTAGCTAAACTATATGCTAGCATAGATATTAATCTACCCCTAACTATCTAGACTAATAGTTGTATATATATACTAACCCTACCCAACTACTAATACTACTAGTGCAACTCAATAACCCAATACCATATACAATCATCTACACCCTCATGTATCATGGATACATTGATACCCTTTCCATGAAATGTTGACCTTCACTTAACTGACACACTCACTTAACATTTGCTGAACTCCCAAGTACCTGCAGTAACTTACTGAAACTACACACCTACACTACACAATCTAACTGAACCTAATTCACTACACAGCACACACAGGGAAACACTAGTTATAATACATTAGTACACTGACCTGGGGATTTATGGGACACACACACTAGTACACACAGCTAACACACTGCATTCTCACACTGCTCTCTCTCTCACACACATAGCTACACACTGACACTCACATCTGTACAGCAACACATTAACACCCACGTAAACACACACTGGTACCCACTGCTCCCTCACTTACTCACTGAAACACTCTCAGAATACACTGAACCTGGGAAAAATCACTCATACACACACACAGAATACAGCATTCACTCACAGGTATACACTGCCACATACACAAGTTTGCACATCTCTGGCTCACTGATACATGGATACAGGGATGCACACACACACACACAGTTCTCGACACTGAGAAACACACAGGAAACTAAATTCCTATACTGCCACAATACCTCAGAATTCCTCACTCACACACACAGAATTTACTGCTCACACAGCATTCTGCACAGTTAACTACTCACTCCCACACACTAGTAGACACTGACACATACAAATTTCTAGACACACTGATAAACCAACACCGACTCTGAACTGAACTACACCCTGCTCTCTCACTCATCTACACATTAATAATAATGCACTCTCACATAGCTATCTAACTCACACACACACTGCTACCCAGGTAGACACAGGTATACACTCAGGTCTGCTACTCTAGGGAAACCCAATACAAACATAACTCATTACACTAATCCAATTACCTACACACACAGATACATAAAAATCCTACACACATACACACTAAAAATTACTGATACACTATGACACTCTAATACACTGATACTCTAATTCTCAACTCATACCCAGCCAGGTAAACACAAACTCACAGGCACTGATACGAGAACCCTATCACCCCCAGTATTAGATACTACTACTCACCTCCCACCCCCCAAACATACTGACACACAGAACTTCATAGCAACCTACTGACTCTAAGTATCAGCCTACCCCTCTAATACAAATACACAGAAGAACACCACTGATACATTAGAGAACTCGCTGAACTGAATAGCTAGCATGCTAAAAAAATACATCACAACACCACAAACCTATTTCCTACACTGCACTCACTGAACTGAGAAGAACACAGCCACTGCTCTCCTACAGTCAAAAACCCCAATTGCTGATACACACAAGAATCAAGAACCCAACCCTGTACAGGAACTCCCCACAGACACGACACAACCCTCATAGCTGAACCCGACTGTGCAACCACTCGAGGATACTCAAAATACAGTAATACACATACACTTACATATATTTACCAGTATACATATCAAACCATAAGAAACTAGGTTATAGAATTAGACATTTCCCTATGGAGCATTCCTACAAACACCTAGGGGCTGAAATCGGGTTTCACGTAAGAACCCATGAATACCCAAAACTAAAACCCTAAATCAAAATTATATCTATATGCAAATGAGAAAATCTGTCTACATGTAACCCCTAGGGTTAAGGTTCATAAAAATTAGGGAAAACCAAATGTTGGGACACCTAAACCCTAGAATTACCTAGATCTTCATGTAGGACCTACGAAATCGAGATCCATACCACAAGGTAGGTTCCTAATGGCCAATAACAAGAAAAAACAGAATAAAAATTGAATAAAAATAGGGTTTTACCTAGGGAGATGGTTTCTTCAATGGAGGTTCTCCTTCTCCAAGTATTCTTGACCCAAGCTCCTTGTTCTCCTTGCTTGAAAGAGAAAAATAGAATCCCTAGGGTTTGCTTCTGAGTTTTTGGGGTGGGGAAAATGGCTCTTCTAATGGAGGCTAGGGTTTTCTTCCTTCATGAAGGAAGAGGTGGCTCCCTTTTATATTAAAACTAGTTTAGGGTTTCCAATGCATAGTTTAGGTTAAAGTCCCTATGTTAGGTCATGTAGAACCTAATTAACTAAGGTTTAGTCAGTCTAGGGTTTGAGGTCCAACCTAAAATTTGAATTCTAGGGTTTCTCCAGAATTGGTCTTCAAATTAGGGTTTAGTCATTAGGGTTTGTCCTAATGAGTTCTAGGGTTTGACCAAAAACCAAATATTACTAACCATATAAATAGTTTATAAAACTCAGCAGATTAATTTAATACATAATTATTCCAAATAGTGAAATTACATAAATGCCCTTATCTGGAAAATGTGGTAGTAACAAGTCTACCCTCCTAAAAGAAATTTTGTCCTCGAAATTAGACTGAACTAGAACAAGAGTGAAATCAGAAAAGGAAATATACCTCAAGTCTAGAAGAGATACGGGTATTGCTCGCGCATTTCATCTTCTCTCTCCCAGGTCGACTCCCCTGGAGAGTGATGTCTCCACGCAACACGAACCAAAGGAATAGTTTGGTTCCGCAACACCTTCTCTCTGCGGTCCAAGATTTCTACGGGCTGTTCGGGGTAGCTGAGTGTCGGACCAACCTCAATCTCCGAGTGGTCAAGTACGTGACTAGGGTCTGCCACGTACCGTCCCAGCTGCGACACGTGGAACACATTATGCACTCCCTCTAATACAGGCGGCAAGTCCAGTCTATACGCCACTGCACCTACCCTCCAAGAATGCCAAAGGGTCCGATGTAGCGTGGGCTAAGCTTCCCTCCTCGACCAAAATGAATCGTGCCACGCGTCAAAGAAATCCGTAGGAATACTAGATCGCCAACCTAAAACAAAACAGTCTCAATACGCAGTCTAAACAAACAACACAACTAGAAAATAACAATCTATACCTGAAACTCAAGGGGTCTACGGTGGCTGTCGGCCCAATGCCGCTGTCTGTCCTGCGCCACTCGCAGTCTGTCTCTGATAAGTTTCACCTTTTCTGCTGCATCCACGACCATTTCTGGTCCTAGCAAGGCTCTCTCTCCAACGTCGTCCCAAGATAACGGTGTACGACACCTCCGTCCATAAAGAGCCTCAAATGGTGACATCTCGATGCTTGCCTGGTAGCTGTTGTTGTAAGCGAACTCTACCAGGGGCAGATGATCCTCCCAAGAACCTCCGAGATCTAGAACGCAAGTGCGTAGCATATCCTCAAGAGTCTGAATAGTCCGTTCGGACTGCCCGTCTGTCTGGGGGTGATATGCGGTACTGAACTTGAGCTGAGTGCCCAAGCTAGCCTGCAGACTCCTCCAGAAGTGGGAAGTAAAACGGCTATCCCGATCCGAGACGATGCTTACAGGAACTCTATGAAGTCTAAGGATCTGTCGCACGTACATCTCTGCTAGCCTCTCTGTCGACGTGCCCACCTTGAAAGGTAAGAAATGGGCTGATTTAGTCAACCTGTCCACGATGACCCAAATCGCGTCCTTCCCTCCAGGAGAACGTGGAAGCCCTGAAACAAAATCCATGGTCACGTGCTCCCATTTCTATTCTAGAATCGGTAAAGGTTGAAGCAAACCACCTGACCTCTGCCGGTCTGCCTTTACCTGCTGGCACACTAAACACCGGGATACGAAGCGTGCTACCTCGCGCTTCATTCCATACCACTATACGTGCTCCCTCAAGTCTCGATACATCTTGTTGGCACCGGGATGCATCGAGTACTGGGAGCGGTGTGCCTCCTACAAAACCTCCTCGCGCAGCTCCCCGCTCGGCACACATATCCTCGTGCCGTGTCGTAAGGAACCATCATCTGCGATAGTAAAGTCGTCCGACAATCCTGTCTGAACCTGTGCTCTGATACTCCTCAGTGCCTCATCATCGTACTACACAGCTCTGATCCTGTCCATCAGCTCGGACTGTATCTGCAATCCCCACATCTGAATCTCAGTACCGGGAACTACCACCTCAATCTCCAAGCTCTCCAAATCCGCCAACAAATGTCTATCTGTCGTCAAGTACATCGCCATCGGATACCTGCTCAAGGCATCGGCGACTACGTTGGCCTTCCTCGGGTGGTACTGCAATGAGATATCAAAGTCCTTCATCAACTCTAACCACCTCCTCTGCCTCATGTTTAGTTCCTTCTACGTGAATACGTACTTCAAGCTCTTGTGGTCTGTGAAGATCTCCACACGCTCTCCGTACAGGTAATATTTCTACAGCTTTAGAGCGAAGGTAACTGCTGCCAACTCCAAATCATGGGTGGGGTAGTTCTTTTCATGAGGGCGTAAATGCCTGGAAGCATAGGCAATTACCTTTCCGTGCTGCTGAAGAACACATCCTAGACCCTTCCCTGAAGCATCCCTGTAGATGGTAAAACCACCTGTCCCTGCTGGCAACGTCAAAACTGGAGCTGTCGTCAACCTCTTCTTCAGCTCATCAAATGCAGCCTGGCACTCCTCCGTCCAGACAAAATCTACATCCTTCCTAGTCAGTCTGGTCATCGGCGCTGTAATCTTGGAGAAGTCTTGTACAAACCTCCTGTAGTATCCTGCTAGTCCGAGAAAACTTCTGATCTCAGCTACCGAACTGGGGGTAGCCCACGACTTCACTGCCTCGATCTTCTGTGGGTTAACCGAGATTCCGTCACCCGATACCACATGCCCAAGAAATTCAACCTTGTCAAGGAAGAATTCACACTTAGAGAGTTTCTCGTACAGCTTCTCCCTCCTGAGAGTCTCTAAGACCAACCTCAGGTGCTCTTCGTGCTCCTCCGGGGTCTTGGAATACACAAGAATATCGTCGATGAACACCACTACGAACTTGTCAAGGTACTGGTGGAACACCTTGTTCATCAGGTTCATGAATACTGCCGGTGCATTGGTTAAACCAAATGGCATCACCATGAATTCAAACTGGCCGTATCTGGTCTAAAAAGCTGTCTTCGGCGTGTCCTCCCTCTTCACCTTCACCTGGTGATAGCCTGACCTCAAATCTATCTTTGAAAACACCCTCGCCCCGCTCAACTGATCGAAAAGATCATCTATCCTCGGCAGCGGGTACTTGTTCTTGATAGTGATATTGTTCAAAGCTCTATAGTCAATGCACATGCGCACCGTGCCGTCCTTCTTCGGTACGAACAATACCGGAGCTCCCCATGGTGATGAACTGGATTTGATGAAGCCTTTGTCCTGCAGCACCTCGACTTGCTTCTTCAGTTCTGCCGGCTCGCTGTTATTGACTCTATAGACATGTTGTGAAATGGTCTCCGCTCCTGGAACCAAGTCTATAGAGAATTCAATATCTCTGTCTGGCGGCAAGCTTGGCAACTCCTCCGGAAATACATCCAGGAACTCCGCTATCAGAGGATGTGGCAACTCCTCTTCTTCCATCCTGGGTCCGCAAAATGTGCTCCTCCTCTGTTCTGCTGCTCCTCTGACGACCTCAAACTCCGGCTCTCCTGTTGGTCTAAAAAATACTCTGCCTCTATAACAATCTATAGTAGCATGATGCCTACTCAACCAGTCCATTCCGAGTACAATATCATACCCCGGAAGTGGCATGACGAGTAAGCTCACGCTTAACTCTCGGCCTCCTACTGAAACCCTCCGATCTTTGCAGTGATCACGGACTAGGATAATACCTCCACCAGTCATGATCTTGCAAGTCCTAGCTAATGGTTCTGTGTCTAAATGATGTCGAAGTGCATAAGATACAGACACAAAACTATGGGAAATGCCAGAGTCGACTAAGGTAAATACGGGAATACAATCGAGAAGAACCGAACCTGTGATCAAGTCTCCTGCTGGCTCGATCTCCTCGACTGCCATGGCGTACGCTCGCCCCTGGGGTACACCTCTCTGCTGCTAGTGCTGGGCAAACTTCTGATGTTGCGGTAGAAGTGGTGCCCTCTGTTGTTGGCCTCCTGGTACGGTAGGTACCATGTCTGGTCCTCTCTGGGCGGCTGCTCCACCCTGACCTGGACGAATGGTAGGGCAATCCCTCAGCTGGTGTGTCGTCGATCCGCAGGACAGACATGAGCCCAATCTCTTCCTGCAGATATCTCTAGTATGTCCCGTCTTCCCGCAGTACGCACACTGGATGGCGGGCTGAGTCTGTCTCTGTTGCTGCTGCAGGACCTGCCCTCGGGCTGGTGCCTGGTGCTGCTGCTGAAAGGGCCTCTGCTGCTGAAAGTGTGGACGCTTGCCCGGTCCCGTACTACTGTTTGCTCCTCCGGGACCATCGCGTCCCCTCTTGGGCCTGAGGCCCAAGTCGTCCTCGGCTATCTGGGCATCCATCAATATGCCCTCGTAGGTAGCTGTGCGACGTCCCGACATGCGAGACTTGATCTCCCTTGCCAGCCCTTTTGGAACTTCCGGGCCCTGTCCCGCGGATCTCTAATCATCGATGGCGCGAAATGGCTCAGGCGGGAAAACTCCGCGGCATACTCGTCGACGGACGAACTCCCCTGGACTAAGTCATGGAACTGACTCTCCAAAGCTCCCAGGGCAACATCAGGAAAGAACTTCTCCTTGAAGAGCTCCTTGAAAGCTTCCCAAGTGAGTCCCCTTTCAAGGAGTCTCGGCTCTCTGCAAAACCACGTCAAGGCGATGTCGAACATCTGGCTGCCGACGGCCTCGATCTGGAGAGCCTCCGGAAGCTGCGCCAAGCGCAAGTTCCTCTCGATGTCCTCTATCCAATCATCGGCGTAGAGTATCCCTTCTGTTCCCTTGAACTCCCGAGGCATCATCCTCTTGAAATCCACAAAGGTGCCCGGCCTCTGGTGGTGCTGATCAGGATGCTGCTGCTGCTGAGTGACTCTCTCCACAGCCTGGAGAGCCACCTGATGAGCATTCTCCATGTTCACCCTCATCATCTCTGTCTGGGCCTGGTGTGCCTCAACCTGCACCATCTGGGCCTCTGCCGACGTCCTCTGGGCATCGACCATGCCCTGAATTAAAGCGAACATCTGTGCTCCATCGACGGGCATACCTCCTGGATGCGGAACTGGTGGTACGGGTGGTGGTGGTGGAGGAGCCGTCGTAGCTATGGGGACCCTCTGAATAGGTGGTGGAGGACTCCCGAATGCTGCAGACACTCCCACATGTACTGGAGATGTAGGAGGTGCTGCGGATGTCTGTCCGGCAAGGCGAGAGGTGGCAGACCTCTCTGACTCTGCTGCTCCGGTTCTCCGGGATCTGGTTCTCGGCGGCATCCTAAAGACAGATCGAAGAATTTAATTAAGGCAATAGACACGGTATCATCAAAGGAGGACAGTAAATTTCTTAAAAAAAAATCATTATGAGTAGTATTATAAGAATCAGAAATTCCTAATTATGATTGAGCATATCCTCGGCCTAATTCCTATTTCCTAAAACAGGCTCGTAGTAATACTCTAAGCGAGCACCACTACGATATTGCTCTAATGCGAATCTAGGACTGACCTGCATGGGCTACCACTAAAATGTGTCATGACCCGCACCATGAATTTGGGCATGAGTCATGGATACGTCCAGCCTACGCCGCAGCATCGGCGGTAGAACGCTGTCGAGGTCTCAACATATAATATATCCTGTCAATAGTCTCAACTCCGTACGGAGGACAATGATAAATAATCCACAGTTATATGATATACTCAATCACAAGCTAATAAAAAATAATGACACGATGAGAATAGAAAATAGTTCTAATATAAACCAACCACAATAAGTCCAACTCAAATCTTGGGTCTAGATGACCTCACAAAATCACAAAATAATAAATACAACTCAGTCTCAGTCTAGAACACTAATACAGAAGAAATAATCTAAGTATTGGCAGGTAAAATCTCCTCTAGGATAGGCAACTCCTCTGGGGTTTCTGGAGTGAAATCTCCCTCTAATCCTGGGCCGTAATGAGTGGGGCACAAGTTCTCCAGGTCCTCTGAAAAATGTTATCCAGTCAGGATTGGAGCGAAGCACAAGCACTAACAGCAGTTTTATTAAATTGACAAAGACTATAAACAGTGTAAGAAATACAAGATAGAAATAAATGCTGGAAATGTAAAGTACTGGAGATGTAGAAATAGGTAATAGAGCATCTAGCAATGAACAATAGATAGTGAATGCTAGAACAAGTGAATCTGAATAAAATAGACATCTAGCTAAGTGTTTGAATTATCAGTTTATTATGTGATCGGCTTGGGACTTGATCAGGCTGGTTATATATGATTAACTATGATTCTTGTAGGTCAGACTAGCCATATGGTTAGCTATAATGCATGTAGTGGTCAGGTTAATCATATATAACAGCTATGATGCATGTAAATGGTCAGGCCGCACCCGACGTGAGAAGTGGGGTGAGCTATGATGCATGTAGAGGGTTGGATATGATCACATAATCTACTAATAGTTCCCCATGCCCCAGCTAGCACGATGGATTCCAATCATGACTCCTCATGATGGGGATCTAGGGTGCTAACCCGTGTATCCATAGTGTCGGAATCAAGTATGTAATACAACTGAATTATAGTAATAATCAACAATGAAAACTGTCAGAGAATGTACTCGCCTGTGGTCCTGAGCAAGGTGTGAGGATCGATGTCCAAAGTGAGATCAAAATGACCTATTATGGGATATAAATGTCAGGTACTGAATTAAAGAAATAACAGGTTTAAATAATTAAGTGTGAGGCTTCTAGGTCATATCTAAGGTTTATACTAGGTCATAGATACTAACACTAATGTACCTCAATACCATATAGATACTAATTATAATACAATACATGCACATCTATATATATATACCTACATATATACATTTATACATGTAGCTAAATTATATGCTAGCATAGATATTAATCTACCCCTAACTATCTAGACTAATAGTTGTATATATATACTAACCCTACCCAACTACAAGTACTACTAGTGCAACTCAATAACCCAATACCATATACAATCATCTACACCCTCATGTATCATGGATACATTGATACCCTTTCCATGATATGTTGACCTTCACTTAACTGACACACTCACTTAACATTTGCTGAACTCCCAAGTACCTGCAGTAACTTACTGAAACTACATACCTACACTACACAATCTAACTGAACCTAATTTACTGCACAGCACACACAGGGAAACACTAGTTATAATACATTAGTGCACTGACCTGAGGATTTATGGGACACACACACTAGTACACACAGCTAACACACTGCATTCTCACACTGCTCTCTCTCTCACACACATAGCTACACACTGACACTCACATCTGTACAGCAACACATTAACACCCAGGTAAACACACACTGGTACCCACTGCTCCCTCACTTACTCACTGAAACACTCTCAGAATACACTGAACCTGGGAAAAATCACTCATACACACACACAGAATTCAGCATTCACTCACAGGTACACACTGCCACATACACAAGTTTGCACATCTCAGGCTTACTGATACATGGACACAGGGATGCACACACACACACAGTTCTAGATACTGAGAAACACACAGGAAACTAAATTCCTATACTGCCACAATACCTCAGAATTCCTCACTCACACACACAGAATTTACTGCTCACACACCATTCTGCACAGTTAACTACTCACTCCCACACACTAGTAGACACTGACACATACAAATTTCTAGACACACTGATAAACCAACACAGACTCTGAACTGAACTACACCCTGCTCTCTCACTCATCTACACATTAATAATAATGCACTCTCACATAGCTATCTAACTCACACACACACTGCTACCCTGGTAGACACAGGTATACACTCAGGTCTGCTACTCTAGGGAAACCCAATACAAACATAACTCATTACACTAATCCAATTACCTACACATACAGATACATAAAAATCCTACACACATACACACTAAAAATTACTGATACACTATGACACTCTAATACACTGATACTCTAATTCTCAACTCATACCCAGCCAGGTAAACACAAACTCACAGGCACTGATACGAGAACCCTATCACCCCCAGTATTAGATACTACTACTCACCTCCCACCCCCCAAACATACTGACACACAGAACTTCATAGCAACCTACTGACTCTAAGTATCAGCCTACCCCTCTAATACAAATACACAGAAGAACACCACTGATACATTAGAGAACTCGCTGAACTGAATAGCTAGCATGCTGAAAAAATATATCACAATACTACAAACCTATTTCCTACACTGCACTCACTGAACTGAGAAGAACACAGCCACTGCTCTCCTACAGTAAAACCCTAATTGCTGATACACACAGGAATCAAGAACCCAACCCTGTACAGGAACTCCCCACAGACACGACACAACCCTCATAGCTGAACCCGACTGTGCAACCACTCGAGGATACTCAAAATACAGTAATACACATACACTTACATATATTTACCAATATACATATCAAACCATAAGAAACTAGGTTATAGAATTAGACATTTCCCTATGGAGCATTCCTACAAACACCTAGGGGCTGAAATCGGGTTTCACATAAGAACCCATGAATACCCAAAACTAAAACCCTAAATCGAAATTATATCTATATGCAAATGAGGAAATCTGTCTACATGTAACCCCTAGGGTTAGGGTTCACAAAAATTGGGGAAAACCAAATGTTGGGACATCTAAACCCTAGAATTACCTAGATCTTCATGTACGACCTACGAAATCGAGATCCATACCACAAGGTAGGTTTCCTAATTGCCAATAACAAGAAAAAATAGAATAAAAATTGAATAAAAATAGGGTTTTACCTAGGGAGATGGTTTCTTCAATGGAGGTTCTCCTTCTCCAAGTATTCTTGACCCAAGCTCCTTATTCTCCTTGCTTGAAAGAGAAAAATGGAATTCCTAGGGTTTGCTTCTGAGTTTTTGGGGTGGGGAAAATGGCTCTTCTAATGGAGGCTAGGGTTTTCTTCCTTCATGAAGGAAGAGGTGGCTCCCTTTTATATTAAAACTAGTTTAGGATTTCCAATGCATAGTTTAGGTTAAAGTCCCTATGTTAGGTCATGTAGAACCTAATTAACTAAGGTTTAGTCAGTCTAGGGTTTGAGGTCCAACCTAAAATTTGAATTCTAGGGTTTCTCTAGAATTGGTCTTCAAATTAGGGTTTAGTCATTAAGGTTTGTCCTAATGAGTTCTAGGGTTTGACCAAAAACCAAATATTACTAACCATATAAATAGTTTATAAAACTCAACAGATTAATTTAATACATAATTATTCCAAATAGTGAAATTATACAAATGCCCTTATCTGGAAAATGTGGTAGTGACATAGCTACTGGAGACAGGCGAGAAACACAATGACTCCGGGTCAGATGAACCGGAGAAGCGGCCGGTAAGATGCGGCTCAATGAGAGGTGGCGCGGTGGTCATGGTGGTGGTGCTGGGGTAGCCGGCCGGCGCAGCATCCGAGCAGCAGCGGCGGCCGAGCAGTAGCAGCCGGCGGCAGCAGCAGCCGAGTAGCAGCAGCTGAGCAGTAGCAGCCAATCCATGCAATTCACTCTCAAAAACCACTGCCTTCATGATTTTCTCATAATAAGGCAATGCTTCTCTAAGTTTTCCAAGATCCATCAAGTTATCACCTTCCTTCAGTGCATTGAAGTTTTTCTTTTTTATCAATATTCTAGCCCATCTTACTCTTGTAAGCTGCAACTAACTCTCTTGTACGCTTCACTTTAGCTGCTTTATCTTCCACTGTCTCAAGCACTTCCCCAGGCCGAATGACTCTACCACCACCAAACGTCTTAAAAATGTTGTTAGGCCGCGGAAATACTCCCCATGTGGAAACTTTAGGCTTGTACAAGTCCATGTTATTAGAATCTTCATCTGCACTTATCCTTCGAGGTGACGCAAACTTCAAATTTGCTAGCATCTTTAACAATAAGCTCTACCTCTGGAATTTCCTCATCCGAAAGTGGTTCCACAGCGAGAGATAATCCAGGTGGCATACCTCTGTAGCTCTTCTTCTCAGAAAAACCGAACCCCAAGAAGTCGATACTGGTAAGCTTTGACTCTTCCTTCTTTCTAACTTTGCTATTTAGTAAGTCCTCTCTTGTGTTTACTAAAATGATCCTCTCTTTACCATCAGAAGAGGAAGAAGAGAAGAAGAAAAATGAAAAATGAAGAGGAGAAGGAGAAGCTACGGTTTGGGGAGCTTGGGGGGCTAGCCTAGATTTCTTTTGGGGGATTAGGGCTTCTTGGGAATGATGTGGGTGAGAGGCTTTAAATAGGGAGAGAGGATGTGGGATAAAGGGTGAGAATTGGCCCAATAACGAATGGCCCAGATTATATATATACATGAGTTTTTCATGTGGAAAAAATATGAGGGTGTGAATGGGAGATGGCAACTTGTAAATTTTAAAAGAAAGATTATAATTTAAGAAAAATATTTTAAGAGGCTTCCAAGGCTAACTGATTCCAAATTAGCTACTAATTAAACCCATATTTCAAAACCCTAGAAATTATGTAATTTATTTATTTACTAATCCAAAATGGATATAAAAATTTATTATGAAAACAACTAGTCCTTCAATAATTTTATTAAACAAATAATTTTATGATTTCAAGCCAATAATATTCGAAGCTAGAGTATTATATATATATCATTATTTATTAATTTATAATAAATCGACATTTAGGAAAAATAATTTTATAAAAGATTTCAAATCACTTACAAAAAATCAAACATTGTTAAAAATCTAATACTAAAATTCAAGGAGAAATATCTTAAAAACTTGATATTTAAAAATAGAATAAAAATCTAAATATTTTGGAAATTTGGAAATCGGAGGTTACAGGAGGTCATGTGGGTCCATCCTGACCTCGTGCCAAACTTGACCTAGCCAGCGATACTCTCTACCGCCAAGTCCAAGGGCAGGAAATCTAAATCCTGTTATACAGTTTCCTCCTTAGCTGAAGAGCTGGCAGCAGGTATGACAAGGTCAGGCCTAATATACCAACTAATTTATGGTGATACGCCCCCGGTTGTCATACCTAACTCCACTGGTACAGGGCCATCTCAGCCCCTACCAGCAGACAAGTCCAAATAGAAGGAGACGTGCTTCAGTAAATTGCTGCACATGGATACACCACATGGGCTGAAAAGGCCCTATAACTTCGATATCTTAGCACAATTAGCCAACACTCCAGCAAAATTGTCACTATTTGAGCTTTTACGGCTATCTAAAGATACTTGGGCTGCCCTGAGTGAGGCACTACAGAATGTCGATATCTACCTGGCGCAAGTCAAGCCACCAAATGAAGATCCTGCTGCTTGTCCATATTGTAATAACGCCATGGATGTGATATCCAATATCACCTTCTCGGAACAGGACATGTTGCTAAAAATAATTGGCACGATCGACCTCTGTATTACACATGATATATTGACAACGTCAAGGTAGACTGGATGCATATGGACCCAAAATCGTCCATCAACATCATCCTGAGAAGTTTGCTTCAGACCTAAGGGATCCTGGAGCAACGTCTGGCAGCCACCAATACCACCATCAGTGGCTTCAATAAGGGAAGGAGCTACCCTCTGGGTAAAATCTGCCTAAAATGCCAGATCGGCTACTTAAAAACAGAAGTCACCTGCTACGTCATCGACTTAGATACGTACTATAACGTGTTGTTGGGGCGTTCGTGGATACATGAACACATGATCGTGTCATCCACCCGTGGACGAACACGTTTTCATCAAAATAAAGTTTGTTGATGTTGATCCGTTTAAGGGAATCAAGATTTACTACTCCTTCACAGGCCAAATTGAGCACCAAAAGGAGGCACCCGAATCTTCGGTACCCCTCATCGTCAAATTACGTGGGAAGGCACCCGAATCTCCGGTACCTTCAGCGTCGATAGAACCAATGGTCATCCTCCTTCGTAGGCCAAATAAACCACCAAAAGAAGATTCGTCCCTATCTACGTCTTCTGAACCTATGGTCGTTTACCTTCACATGCCGAGTCGACCACCAAAGGAAGACCCGACTGCAGCTTCCGGACCTTTGGTGGTAAAATTACAAAGAAAACTACCAAAGTCTTTGCTTGCGCTGGGGGTAGCCAAGGAAAAGGATAAGCTGGAGGAGTATATATCTGCTAATGTCAACATCCCTTCTCCTGACGATGTAATCCCGCCAAAAGTGATACCTTATTTTTTTAATAAAGGACTATCTTTGAACTACTCGGAGCGTATGCATATAAGTACACTCTACTCCCTGGAGTACGGTCTGGGCCTTCAGCTGCACACACAAGTGACCACCACCAACACCATGCACCAGCTTCGCTCTAGTCATATTTCTTATTTCTTAGTCCCACCCAAGAAGAAGAGAGATAAGCTCATCATCTTCGACAGAGTGGAATGCCCCCGATACTTTATCCCAAAGGAAGTAGAACCAGAATCTAAGGTAGGCAGAATCACACTCTACCAATACAGTTCATAACCCTGCATATTATCCAGAAGATGGGATACAACCTGAAGATCACTGAGGGATTGAACTAATGCAAAGGCCGAAGGTCGCCTCTACGACTTCCCTCCCCAGCAGGCAAGCCTGAGGATTACTATCATAAGACTAAGCATGGATTATGATATGTAACGTCTCCTAAAACCCCCAAGGACTAAGATAAAGAAGATGAAGAGCACTCACATTCTTCAGAATCTTTAGCTTGGGACTCCGACGTCAGTATCGGCGACGTGCTCGGACAAACACTGTCCTCCAACATGGTGTCTGCCAACCTTGAGGAAGACAACGAGGATCCACCCGAGCTCTTTGAGATGGAACCTTGGGCCAAATACCTTGGTTCACATGGGAGATACGATTTGAACAGCGAGAACCTCCCACCGAGGATGAAGTTGTACAAGTCGATCTAGGTGACAACCTCCCCAAAGTCTATCTTCGTTAGCAAAAGTCTGTCCGACGATGACCGATAATCCTTATTACAACTCATCAGGGAATACAACGATGTCTTTGCCTAGAGTTACAAAGACAGGCCAGGACTGGATCCCCAAATTGTGGTCTATAAACTCAACATCCTGCCAAATGCCAAACTAGTCAAGCAACAACAGCGACGGTCCTACCAGACGTGATGGATTCCATCGAAGCTGAAGTCAACAAGCTAATAGCTAGTCAAACTCAGTCTTATACTAGAAACACATATATTAGACATTTAACACATCACAAGACTGCATGTCCCAAGAAATCTAAACAAACACATGTTGCACACAATCATGCTTTCTTATATACCTATTCACATAAAATACATCAGCCACCCACACAAAGATACCATTACTATCATACTTCTAACAAAAATATGCATGCTACCTATCACTATTGTGGTAAACATGGACACATATCAAGATAGTATAGAATTAGAAGATTACTAGATTTAAATCTATGTGCATGGGTGCCGAAGACGAATATTTCAGGACCCTCAAGAACTTGGATACCAAAGGTCACATCTATTTGTGGTATAGGTGGACCATTCCTCATCTTCCAGAAAAAAATAGATTCTTGATAGTGGGTGCTCGCGACACATTACTGGAGATGCTAACTTTCTGCAACACTATCGATAAAAAAGGAAGGATATGTATCCTTCGACAATAATCTGAAAGGGTATATAATAGGTAATGGTACAATAAGTAATCCTCCCTCTCCTGTAATTAAGGATGTATGTTTAGTAACCGAGTTAAAGCATAATCTACTCAGCATCAGTCATCTTGCTGACAACGGATATAGTATTAACTTTGTGAAAAATAAATGCTCTATATATGCTAGATCATCTGGAGACATCATTTTTGTAGGGATAAAGGAAGATAATATATATATATCTTTTATCTTTTGTAAGATACTAAACATGCTATAAGATGCCTCTACTTTCACAAGGATGAAAGATTACTATGACATATGTGTCTAGGATATGCAAACATGGATACCATATCAAGACTTTCAACCAAGAAGTTGGTAAGAGGGCTACCAGAAATTACATTCAAGAAGGATACGGTATCTACCGAGTGTAAGAAAAATAAAGCAAAAAAATCTTCATTTAAATCCATTAACGTTGTAAGTACATCAAGACCCTTGCAACTTCTTTATATGGATTTATTTGGTCCGAGTAGAGTAGCTAGTCTTGGTGGAAAACTCTACGCATTTGTTATTGTTAATAATTTTTCTTGTTACACTTGGGTTTTCTTTCTTTTAAATAAAAGTGATACTCTTTCTATTTTTAAATTTTTTGCTAAAAGGGTACAAAACGAAAAAGGCTTCATGATTACTCAAATTCGAAGTGATCATGACGGCGAATTCAAAAATACTTATTTCAAAAAGTTTTGTGATTTGAATGGTTTTGATCAAGAGTTTTCTTCTCCTAGAACTCCCCATCAAAATGGTGTTTTGGAATTTAAGAATAGGACTCTTGGCGATATTGCGAGAGTCATATTAAATCAGTTTTCTTTTCCAAAATATTTTTGGGCAGAAGTTGTAAATACAATATGCCATATTTTGAATAGGATTCTGATTCGACCTATATCGAAGAAGACTCCCTATAAGCTTTTGTTGATAAGACTCCAACTATATCTTTTTTTCGAGTGTTCGATTCTCGCTGCTTTATCCTGAATACCAAAGACAACTTAGGCAAGTTTGAAGCCAAAGCTGACGAAGGTATTTTTTTTTGACATGCCTCCAAAAGTAAGGGATACAGAGTGTTCAACAAGAGCTCCTTAATTGTTGAAGAATTTGTTAATGTTACTTTTGATGAGTATAACAATCCAGCAACAGCCCCTGAAGATGATGCTAAGGATGATAATGATGTACATATCAAGCCAGTATCTCCTACCCCTAATGATACAACATCTAGAACACGTTATCTGGAAAGCTTACCAAAGTGGTTGCGCTTCACAATAGACCGTCCAGAGAACTTGGTGATAGGTGAGGTATCAAAAGGAGTAAGTACTAGTTCAGCTGTTAGAGATTCTATAGCCAACACAACTTTTATATCATAAGTTGAACCTAAGAACGTTATAGAAGATTTTTTTGATAAATTTTGGATGTTTGCAATTCAAGAAAAACTCAACCAATTTGAATAAAATCAGGCTTGGGAACTTTTTCCTAAACCAAATGGTCATCCGGTCATTGGTACAAAATGGGTTTTTCGTAACAAACTGAATAAGAAAGGTTCAGTGACACGTAACAAAGCGCGTCTTGTTGCTCAGGAATACAACCAAGAGGACGGTATCAACTACGATGAGTCATACACTCCTGTTGCGAGAATTGAATCGATCTACATGCTTCGTGCATTTGTAAACTTTCAAAACTTTAAACTTTTTAAATGGATGTAAAAAGTGCTTTTCTTAATAGCTTTATTAAAGAAGAAGTTTTCGTAAAACAACCACCGGTTTTTGAAAATTATAAGTTTCCTGATCAAGTTTTCAAACTAAAGAAATCTTTATATGTCCTCAAACAAGCCCATCGCGCTTGGTATAAGCGTCTAAGTACCTTCTTACTTCAAAAAGGGTTTTCAAAAGAAAATATTGATACTACACTTTTCATAAAATCAATTGATGACACAATTTTATTTGTGCAAATTTATGTTGATGACATTATTTTTTGTTTTACAAATGAGGTATTATGCCAAGATTTTACAAAGTGTATGCAGAATGAGTTTAAGATGAGCGCCCACCAAATTTTTATCATTTTATGTGTTTGTGCAAATACCTAAATTTAAGGGGACTAAATTACAAATTTGTATTAGGTGTCAACACCCCATTGGTTCAAACCAATGGAGGAGCCCTAATATTTGACTAGTCAACCACCCTCATCCCCACATGAGGAATTCCTCCATGTCTAATCTTGGCCATCCATTCAATGGGTGCATCCTCACCCTTCATTCCCACACACTCTCTCCCTATTTAAAGTCACATCATCCACACCCTTTCCAAGAAAACTCTAATCCCCAAACCTAGGAAAGCCCCCATTTTCTCTCACCTCACTCCTCCCTCTCTCCAACGTAGGAAAATTTCTTCTTCCCTTATTCTTCTCTTTTCTTCTTCTTCTTCTTCCTTTCTTCCCTTTCTCCTTTATTTTTTAAATTAACAAAAAGAGGGAATCATCTCCCACCCCATTGTTCAGCACTCCGGCTCTCAGCCCGGCAGCCCGCTGCTCAGCCCTCCGGCCGGCCAAGCTCAGCCGAGCTCCTTCCTGCCTACACCTCACCCCACCAATGCACCCCGAGCTCCTCGTACCTCCATCCATCCCCTACTCTGGCTGCATCTCCCCCATCGACCATCACCACCACCTCACCCACTGTGCACCCGAGGCACCCCGGCGGCCACCAGAGCTACGACCACCACTGCTCACCCGAGCTCGAGCTCCTCCAGCATCCTCCCCACCACCGCATTCCTCAGTCCGGCCAGCTTCGTCGAGCCCGGCCCGCTGCAACTCCCTACACAGCCTAGCCAAGCCTCGAGTTCCTAACCCGGAGCTCCCCCCTACATTCCCTACTCCGGCGTCGAGCCCTCAGCTCCGACCTCCTGCTGCCTGCCTCTCCGGCCACCCTCCCTGCACTCCGGCACCACCACCACCACCACCATCATCATCATACACCACCACCACCATCATCATACACCACCACCACCACCATCACTATACTCCACAGTCCGGCCATTCCCCAGCTCGTCCCGAGCCCCCTCCGGCCCGGCCAGCCAGCCGACCACCAGCCCCTCCGGCACGGCCAGCCTGCCGACCACCAGCTCCTCCGACTTCGGCCAACCACATTGAGCTTTCTCTCCCCCTTTCCCTCCTTCATTATATATATATATATATATATATATATATATATATATATGTATATATATATATATATATATAAATACGTATATATGTATATGTGTATGCGTATATGTGTATTTAGTGTATAAATTACGTATATATGTATTCACATGTATACATGTGTGTTTTGGTATAATTTCAGATAGTAAATGTGTACTAAATACGTATTTTGATAGATATATATATCTATGTATGTATTCGTACTTATGATATATTTTAGTACGTATTTTAGTACGTATATTTTTGTATATGTATATACACATATATATGTTGGAATTTTGGTATATATATGTGTAGCATATATATATATATAATTGTATTTAGTGTATATATATGTACTTTTATACGTATATAGTATAGGTATATTTTATTGGTTTATGTATATGTATAAAAATAATACATGTATATTTTCACTAGTATATATATAAATATAAATATGTATATATATTCAAAATGTATATATTCTTAAATACTGGTAATATATATATAATATGTGTTATGTATATCTTTAACATATAAATATATATTTCTATTTAGTGTATATATATTTATACGTTTTTTTTTGTACAAAATTACTGATATACACTTATATATATATTATATACGTATTTAATTGGTGTATATATTCTGAGTATAAATGTATATTTATATATGTATCCCTACTAGACGACTCGAGTGTAATTACGGATGCCCCGGTTTTACACACGACCTTGACCCGGTGAACTGTTAGTTGACTGCCGCACGTACACTGACGTACTGGCGAGCCCCATACCATTTTTGATCGTCTGTCTTGCCCAACAATCACAGACACGACGCCCGTGCAACTTGACGCACTTAACCCTAGATGACTAGTGCCATACCTGGCACGGCCCTGAGTTCGATGTATATGATTGTGTTAGTGTAGCATCTGATACAAATGTTATATTTATGATATGTTTATAGGACTGTTGGTTCACCCAGGCAATACTCTGGAACAGGACATTGGTATTACCAGCTAAGGACCCAAGGCAAGTACATTCTCTGATAATTTCCAATTCCTTGATAATTTCTATAAGTTCAGTAATCTAGAAATGTTACATCTGAATCCTTGATACTGTGTTACACGGACTAGTATATAGCTTGGATCTGCAGTCATGAGATGTTACATTGATTATCGTATTGACATCATACACGATATTTATATTAGACATCATACATGATAGATTGGATATTGCTCGTGTATCTTGACGTGTCATGGTTGGATCCACAGTACTAGTTAGGGGCGGGGGAAGTAGTTAGTAAGAAATATGATCATACCCCTTTTATACAAGTATAGAACAATGTAAGTGTTAATCATGCTCTTCACATATGATTAGCCAGGCCATATAGCTCTCGTACATGTTCCCAAGCCGATCATATTTTGAAACTACTATTTCAAATACTTAGAATAGATTACAGTTCTCTATTTTAGATCATATACTACATCACCCATATATGATATTGTACCTTGTTCTCTTCATTTCATATATGCACTGACTGTATCATATTGCCTATATTGCTTGTCTCGTTACATTGACTGTCTCTTATTTTGCCATTGCATTTATTCACTGTCTTCTCTCAGTATCTAGCATCATCTGTTTATTGCCTTATAGCCCTTATCAATTAAATAGAACTGTTATTTGGGATTGTACTTTGCTCCTTCCTGACTGGAAACATTTTTCCAGACTATGCCTTAGAGGATCGATATCCAACACTTTATGGACCATATGGTGAGTAGCTGCAGACTTGGACTTGGTAGTTCAGTTATGATTCCGGGTGGTCTAGTCGGAATCACTAATCATCTAGTTAAGTTCTTTTAGCAGAATATTTGGTACCGGATTTATCTTGGGCATTCTTGTTGAGACTTGGATATTGTTGAGTCAGATTATTACATTTAGACTTGTGTTGTATTTTATTTTGTTCTTCGATATCTTATCGTGCTGTAGTTATGTGATTGAGTATGTTGTTCATTTATATTGTGTCATCCGTGCCTCCTTATGGAGATTGGATTCTCGTATGAGATTGCATAGTTAGTATCATGACCTAGACAGCGTTCTACCGCCGATGCTGCGGCATAGGCTGGACGTACCCGCGTACTCGTGCCCCAATTTCGGGTGCGGGTCGTGACACATCGCCTACTAGGCATGGCATGATTAGCATATTCTAGACTATATCTAGAGTTGATTATGTATGACTTATACTCTTACTAGTTCTTTATTTTATATTACTAGCTTCATGATCAGCTATGTATATATGGTTTCGGACGCTTTACTATTTTGCTTCAGATGATCATATATTTTTGTATATTGTGGATTCTTGCTTGTGATTGAGATACTATGATTTCTTGACCTAGAATTGACTGATAGCTTGTTGTTTTAACACCACCATGTCTATTCACAACTGTGACCGTATCTCGGGGTACTGGAGTACTCTGGTATACGTAGTTGGCTTTGTCAGCCCCGCTCTATAGTATTCTAGTTCTGGGGACTGGCAAGTTTGAATCATCCACCATGATAGCATCCTCCGTACCATCAAAATACCTAGGGTTGAATCATAAAAATCTAAGCGACGCACTCGAATCTGACCTTCCGTCTCTCTCTAGAGATGCCTGTAGTCCTTGATTCAAAAGGATGTTCTGCTCTTGTTATTGTAGATGCTGGTGCTACTGGACTGCCATCATCCTCCTAATAATCTCCAATAATGTGGAAGTATCAAGCACTGCTATTCGTACTGCTAGCATTGCTAGAAGTACTAGAATATAAGGTAATAGTTGCCCTGCCTGCCCAACCACTGGCTCATCCACCTAATCAAGCTTTACCACTGGCTCTACCACTACAACTGTTTCTACTCGGACATTACCAGGAGAAAGTGCCACCTCTGGCTGATATCCCAAAGAACCTTGCCTTGTTGGCTATTCTGCCATACATGTTGCCCGTACGACTGAGGATAAAGTGTGCCTAGTGGAAATAAATGCAAGGTATCAAGGATAGGACGATAAGGAACAATGATGCAAGCAACTTATCAGTTCAAGGGTGACATAGAGAACGAATTAGGAATATCAAGGAGGACAAGTATTAATTGAAACTCCTGTGAGTAAAATATCCCATAAGTCTGAAAAACAGACCTGTATGGGCCACCAATAAAACTTTTTCACACTCTAGTACTAAAATAAGGAGACGTACATGGCTAGCTACCCTATACAAGTGACAATACGTTGTAAAGTGATCACGAATGTAACTAGATAAGGGGGTGCATACTACAATAAAGTCTTCCTAGGTCTCAAAGAACATCTATGTCTTAATCAGTCAAATAGATAGAAATAAGAGATGAACATATACGACAGTAAGTCGTCACGATGACCATGTTCCTGGTATGCACCATCGGTCAGGTAGAAGGTAGAGTCCTCAGGCACCACGACAAAATCTGACCAAACAAAACCAGCGGGGTCAGGCCTCGAATAGCAAGTACCATAAGAAAGCACAAGAGAAGAACCAAAACTAATAACTAAAAAAATAAATGCAAAAAAAAGAGCAAGGCCTATACCAAATCCGAGGCATGCATTATTTCAATGAAATAATAGGAACCTCAACAACCAAACAAGGACAAGCGATGCCGCACTATACCGAGACAGAGTACAGTCCGTGAATTTGTTTAAACCATAGGTTTTTGCGTTATAGTGTCGGTACATAGTCTATCATAACACAATGATCCAACCCTACAACTAAACAAGGACAAGAGTTGGAACATCGCGCCACGATAATTCATGTTCCTAAACTACTTAGCAGATGGAAATACACAATCGGCCAGAATTTAATTAAATGGCCAATCAATCCTACGCTTGCTAGGTGATGTCTGGGTAACCCGAGTAATATAATATAATTGAATCCTCAAATCGTGCTATGTCCGAGCAGGGCTAGCCGAACCAATAATATACAACACGAATAAAAAAAATGCACCAATCCCCCGCATGCCGTTGTGCTCATTTCTAAAAATTTTGCCATCACGTCCAATTTCATCAGAAATGCACCATCACGGCTACTTCTTTAAGAGAGCGCTTGTATAGCCAATCTTCCCAAAAGTGCACCAGTCTACAGACCACTTCTAAATACGCATACTTTTCTAACCGACAGTGAGGAGTTATGAGTGCGTGTCTTACATACCATGCTTCTTGTGAAAAGTGTATAAATAACTGTCCCCCACGACCTATGCTTCCCTTGTATAGAAAGCTACGTGTCAAGCAGGCAGTGAGTTGTGCACCCACTCATTCTGAACGTGGGGTATTAGTCCACAAAAAGTGCACACACATTGGGAAAATAGTGCAAACTGTCCAAAGTACGCGTACATTCTCATAATTACTCCTAAATCCTATAAATACAGGATCGATATATCCTACAGTGATAGACATACAAGGAGACAGAGAAAGGGACTGGAATTTTTAAGTCTTTCAAATTCAAGAACAGAAGTAAAGAGATAGAAGCTTCTCGTGCCGTTGTTGCCAAAGCTTTCTTATTGTTGAACTCTCCAAGTTGTTTACAGTAGTCCCAGTATTTCTTTGTCGTCGAGTGGGCAAAGGAGTAAATTGATCGTCCGCAGATCAGATCTCCACAACTATACTTTTCCAGAATCTACTGTAATTAGATTCCTATTTAGGATCATTTTTGTACTTTTTTTATCTTTTTAATAGTCTATAATACAAAAGTTTCGTATAAAATTTTCTTCGCAAACACTTTGTACCATCAAAGTACCTCAAGTTAAGCCGATAAAATTTGACCGAGGCCCTGAATCTATTCTTCCACCCCTCCCCAGATCTATCTACAACCCTGGTTCAACAAGATATTTTTCTCCTATTATTGAAACTGCTGGTGCTACTACACTACCATATGTTGCTGCTGAGTAGCCAATATTTATACGATGATCTTTAATAGTATCGGGGTGTCAAGCATCGTTGGCACTGCTAGCACTACTGGGGGTACCAAAATCTTTGATATCTCCTGCTCAACATACTCTACCACTAGCTTGACCTCTAGTTCAACCCAGATCTGACCATGAGAAGGTACTACCTCTTGTTGGTGTCCAGTAGAACCCTGCCTTGCTGGCTGCCCAGCCAATCATGCTGCTCCAACAGCCAAAAATGAAGTAACCCTCAGAAAAATGATATAAGACATCAAATAACATGAATGGAAGGAGCAAGTAGGAAAATATTTTAATAGTCCAAGCATTGCTATCGAAGAAGACAAAATAGGATATCAAAGGGAATATGTTTGATTGAGACTCCTATGACCATAATACCCCACAAGTTTGAAAAATATAATTGCATGGGCCACCACTAAAACCTTGTCATGCTCTAGTATCGGAATATAGAGAACATGGGTATGACACAACCAACTACACATTACGGAGTATACGAGCACCGTGTAATACGATCAATATTATAAAATAGACAAGGGGTACATACTATAATCAAGTCACCTAATGTCACACAAAGCATCCATGTCTCAATCATTCAAACAAGAAAAAGTAAGCATTGAACATATAAGATAAAGTAGTAAGGTGTCCCAAAATTCCTATCAAAATTTTTTGGAACTATCTATACAAAATGATGAGCTAGTAGTGCATCAAGAGTACATGAATGAGTTCAGCTATAGTCTGAATACTTACAATCATGTGAAGGAGACTAATGTCCAAATATGCTGGCTAACAGGTAACGGTAGCTAAATGCCCCCAAGAAATGAATGTACAACATAAGTGGTGAAGAAGAAACCCACTCATGTCCCTCAGTAAACATCTGCCTGGTGTACACCATCAGTCAAGGAAAGATATGTTTGATCCTCAGGCTCTGGCTTTAGTACCACAAGGAAGCAGGAATAAGAAAACAAAAACCCAACATTATATATATATATATATATATATATATATATATATATATATATATAATGCATTATCCAAGAATCATAGGCGTGTACACCATCATCGACGCCATACGACACTCATACACCAAATAAAGAAAAGAAGTACCCTACCATGCCGAGATGGAATACATCCTCTGATTTAGGTCAAGCTATAGGTCTCTGTGTCATAGTTTTGGTTCATAGTCTATCGTAGCACAATAGTCCAACCCCACAACCAAACAAGGATAAGGGTTGGACCACCACACTATGACAGTCCATGTCCCTAGACTACTAGCAGAATATACATAACACAATCAAGTTCAGCTAAAGAATCGGCCAATAAATCCAACTATTTTCTATGTGAAGTATGGGTTATCCCAGTAGCATAAATGCATATAATAGGAATCCTCATATAGGGCTATGTCCGAACAGGTCTAGTCGAACCTATAATAACACATAGCACGTAGAATAGGCACTAGTCCCTTGTAAGACTACCGTGCTGACATATCATTAATAATGCATAGCACATAGTAGTAAGATACTTCTATTCACTATTGTGAATGGTGTATAGTATCCGGGGTTGCATGTCATAACCGATGTCTGGGGTGGCCGACATACAAGATCTAGGGATTTCGTTTCCTCCCATTGCTCTACATATTTTAGTTTGCCTAGTTAACCTTACTATTAGCTAAAATCTCATGGTGTGGTTACATAATCATTCCCCCTAATTATCGTAGCTTGGTACGTATAAGCTAGGTATGAATCATTGTTGTCAAATGGCCCAATTCAGATTCACCCTAGTATAATGCAACATTCACAAACATCCTAACCACGTTAAGGTTACTGACTAACTATAATGTTCGTACTGGAGAAATAAAGATCATAATATTATATTTTGCATAGGATCAAGTGGCACATCGGTGCAAAATAGTACATATACTACGCTTAGCACGTAGCAGGTGTATCAGCATGGATACAATACTCAAGTCAGGATACCAGGTCAATCAGTCTATTGCATAAAATCTTCTTCATATTGTAACACAATGCTCATGTCATGTACATGGTTTATGACTCTAGGGCAAAAGTTCTACATAGTCTAGTTGAGCTTATAGTTCTGTCAACATCAGGTACTGGTCATTTGGGTATAAAATCTAGGGTGCTATAGGTCACTTGGTTTATTATAAATTACTAGGGTAAAGGCATAGAATCTAAATAATCAAGTGAAAACAAAAAAACCAGGCAAAACAATAAAATTGGCAAAACAAGCGTAAAGGGTCATATGTGCGCATTAAGGTATGTATGAATAAGGCTATCGCATGAGTACATGCACCACCTGAGCAAAGTTGCCTCAGGAGCAAGCTGTCGTATGGCAAAGTTATCGTATGCAGAGGGCCTGACGTATAGCAACCTGACGCATAACAATACATGCGCATAAAAACTTATGCACGTAGCAAGTTAGGTGTTCAGTACCATGCGTATAGCATTCTGTCGCATGGCGAGATCAGGAGCATAGCAAGAACAACTTATGTCTCAGTCTGGCGCATAGCTCAGAGCGAGTACGTGAAACAGTCATGCACTTAACGTCCATGCGCCCAAAAATTCTAGACGTATACTGCACATACTGTGAAGGGGTCTGCGGCAGGGAATTCGTCCCCTATTGCATTGCTGCCATATAATTTCCTTGCCGCACTGGACTTCATTGTCCTAGAACAGCAAGCACTCCATGGAAAAGCTTCAAAAAAAATTTATTCATAAAATCTTCATTTTAACTCCAAATCAAGTGAAAGAAAATTTAAAACTGCACAAAATTTAATTCTCTATAACATGAGACAATTAGTTTTGGAAAATACCAAGTTCTTGTTGATCATTCCTACAAAATATCATAAAACTCTAACTTAAAACTTCGATCTACTCAAAAGTACCCATCAAAATCTAAAATACCAAGAACTAAAGATGTAGAGAATCATAATATACACATTATAGACTAATAATATGCAAGAAAAATTAAAGAAAAAAATATGTAGTATTTTTTCATTTGTGCAAGATGTACTTTCCTACCTTCAAGTGTAGAAAGAGAAATAAAAGAGTAGAATGAGTGAAGAGAGAGAAAGAAGAGGGTTTATATAGGGTAGGGGTGGATTCTTAGCCATTGGATCATGTCATGACTCATCCTAAGCAATCCTAGCCACACAAATAAACCATGAACCAAGCAAAAGAAAAAGATGGATCTAGTCTCAAGGTCACCTGGCGGTCATACAAGCAAGCTATATACACACTAATGCGTATATCGGGAATAAGGTGTGACAAAGTTTTATGGTATCGACCTATTCAAGGGTCTTCAAGCCTACTACTCTGACTCGGTGTTGTATCAACAACTGCATGACAAGGAAGAAGATAATAATGTTGATGAAAAAGCTAAAGCTGACTCAGAAGGGCCATATCATCCACAAAGACACAAAAGAACCTCTTGTGGTAAACCTCTCCAAGAATCCATATCACCCCAGTGAAGGGCCTCTTGTGATCAACCTTCACAAGTCATCTAGGGGAGGATAAGTTGATCATCCCTTGGGATCGATCTTATTATCATTAAGGATATTGAACATCTGGTAATCAACTTGCATCGCAACAATATTCTGGATCATGACAATCAACCTTTTGTGGTCATCTTGGTTGAATCGGTAGCCGGGACATAGATCGACATTGTGCTGAAAGAGTACATAAATACCCAGTCCAATATTACCTCCTTTGATGATGTTATTCTTGGGAGAAAATATTATATTTTTGGAATAAAGGGTTTCCTTTGAACTAATCTTATGTCTATCAGTCTGTGACAATAGATACTATATATTCTTTTGAGTATGGTTTAGGGTTGCATCTATGTTTGCCAGTAATGACAGTTTACATAGGGGCCATAATTTTCCCATACGATAACCATTACTTCGAAGTTCTAGCGAGGAAGAAGGGAGATAAACCTATCATCTTTGGTAGTGTTGAAGGTCATAATGGCTTTCTTATTGACGATATTGAACCTGATAATAGTAAAATTTAGCTTTATAATTATAGCCCACAAGCCAAGAAAATTATCCAGAAGATAGGATATTACTTGAAAAGCAACAAAGGAATACATAATAGCAAAGGGCGACATCTGCCATTAGGTCACTTTGCTCCGAAGGGCAATTTCGAAACCTATTATCAGCACAAGCACTGTGGTTTGAGTTATGTCACTCCCCAAAAAATACATGAATTCTCAGAAGCCGATGTCCAGATACATTATCACTTCTCTGAGTCATCTATTTGGGACTCCGATTCAAGTATTAAAGAAATATTCAAACAGGCAATTTTTATCAATATGGTGTCAATAAACCAAGTTGAAGACGATGATCACTCGCTTGAGCCCTTCGAAGTCGAACCATGGGACTAAAAGATAGACACTCGATGGGAGTTGCGGTTTGAGCAACACAAGCCACTTACTAAGGATGAAGTCATTCAAGTTGACTTAGGACATGAGTCATCTTTTAAACTATTCTTCATCAGCAAAATCCTTTTTGAAGAAGATAGGGAATCCCTTATACAACTTATAAGGGAATACATCGATGTCTTTGCCTGAAGTTACGAAGATATGCCAGGTCTTGATCCCTAAATCTCAATGCACAAGCTCAATATTCTTCTAAATGTTAAGCCAAATAAGCAATAACAGCAACAGTTTCGTCTAGATATTATGAAAGTGAATAAAATCGAAGTAAAGACGGTGATAGCAAGCGAATTCATTCACGAAGAATATCATCTAGATTGGGTAGCAAATATTATTCTAGTCATAAAGAAAGTTGGAAAGATCTGAGTATACATAGACTACCACAATTTGAACACAGCTTGTCCAAAAGACAAGTTCTCTCTCCCAATTATCGATGTGATGATCGACAACACTTATGACTTCGAGAAAATATCCTTCATGGATGGATTCGTAGGCTATAATCAAATCAAAATATTCCCGGATGATAAGAAGCATACATTATTTCGAACAGTGTTAGAGGCAGACTGATATATAGTGATGCCCTTATTTTTAAAAAATTTTGGTGCGACATACCTGCGAACTATGAGCATAATTTTTTGTGACCATTTGCACAAAATAGTAGAATGCTATGTAAATAAAATAGCAATTAAAATTCATTTCAAGGACAATCACCTCCAAGACTTAAGTATGGTGTACGAACTGATACGTGTACTACAAATCAAAATGAATCCGACTAAGTCTTTCTTGGAAGTCTCTAATAGAAAATTCCTTGGTTTCATTATAATCTCGGAGGGTATTCATCTCGACCCTAAGAAAATCAAGGTTATCCTTGAAATGCGTCCTCCAAAAAATCTCAAGGAGCTTCGTGGACTTCAAAGAAGACTAGCATATATCAGAAGATTCATATCTAACCTCTCTTTGCGGTACCAAACATTCAATCAGTTGACTGGACAAACTATCTACGTCATCTCCAGAGTTAATCCTCTCAGAGTGCTCATGACTGAGCCATGTGTCCTTAACTCTCGCCTAGCTATATGGGTGATGTTGCTAGCTCCATACGACATGGTGTTCTTTTCGCAGAAGGCATTCAAAGGCCAAGCATTGGCTAATTTCCTGGCAGCTCATCCAGTGCCAGAAATGTCCAAACTCTACGAAGATATTCCAGATGAAGTGTTAGAGACAAACATAATGACAGAAGATTCAATTTGGCAAATATTCTTTGACAGTGTTTTAAGAACTGGCCCCAAAGGCAGCATCATTATGGGACAGGGAGAAGTTATAGTCTCCCTTGACAATCTTGTTATCCATCGTGTATACTCTTTCATGGAGTGGTGTTCCAACAATATGGCAGAATATAATGCCTTGCTTATTGGTCTCTAGTTAGCGAAACAAGTGGGGGTAGACCATCTAGAAGCTTACGGTAATTCTAAGCTAATAGTCAGTCAAGTTCGGGGAGAGTATGAGGTTCTCCATGAAGATCTTATTCTATACAACAATTCTACTCTCGATATAGCCTTAATGTTCTTCAGTTTCTTCATAGATAACGTGCCTCGATTACAGAACACAGAAGCAGATGTGCTAACTGATCTTGCGGTTTCCCTAGTAATTCCAGTTAAGGCTCAGCATTCGATCATAGTGATTCTTTGTGAGCTATTTTATGCTAAGAATAACTTGTGTGTTTATCAGAGCTATGCTGTAGAGATGAATATTAATGTCAAATACAGGAGATTCCCATTCATAGACTATGCAGTCCATGGAATCCTTTCAGACAACCCGCAGGAAGCTACTTCTGTTAAGAGACGCTCCCTTCAATTCTATTAAGATACAGCCACTAAAATATATATCATTGCTTGTATGAAGGACTTCTGCTATGACATCTATCAGACGCATAAGCAAAGTAAGAAATTTGTGAATCTCATGATGGTATTTGTGGTGCACATCAGTCAGGTCCTAAGTTTCAGGATTACCATAGGCATATGGGCTATTATTGGCCCACTATGGAAGCAGACACTTAGAATATATAAGAAAATAAAGGGCATGTCAAATCCATATAGACTTTATCCATCAATCTTTGGAGTTCTTGCATCCGAAGACTGCGTCATGGCCATTTGAAGCCTAGGGTAGGGAAATTATTGGTCCAATCAGGCCTCCCTCTACCAGAGATTATTGATTTATCATTATTATAATCGATTACTTCTCTAAATGGACGAAAGCTATACAGCTTTTCAAAGTCAAGACATCTAACGTGGTCAGTTTCATCAAGCATCACATTATTTATCGCTTTGGGCTTCCTCGAAGAATCGTCCATAACAATGGCCCACAATTTGCAAGTCATGCGTTCTATCGGTTCTGTGATAAGAATCAAATCCAGAATATAGCTTGTACCACCTATAATCCTGCTAGCAATGGATTAGCAGAAGCGTTCAACAAGACAATAATCAAGCCGCTCAAGTTTATCTCTTCCAATAAACGTGACTAGAACGAGAAGCTTGAAGAATATCTTTAGGCCTACTGCACAATAATATGGACTTTGACTAGTAATACGCTATATTCCCTAGTCCACGAGAATGAAGCAGTTCTTCCACTAGAGATTCAGATCCCCTCTCTCTGAAAAGCTCTCTCCAGTGAGTTAATAACTGAAGATAATCATCGTTTACGGTTACAAGAGCTAGCAGTACTTAGTAGGAAATATTTGTTAGACTAACAACGTATTAAGCTATATCAAGTACGTATTTCTAAAGCCTTTAATAAAAAAGGTGAAAGAAAGAGTTCCCAGACGGTGACCTCATCTTAGTAGTGAGAAGACCGATAGTTATGAAACATAAATCTAAAGGTAAATTCTAACCTAAATTGGAAGGCACGTTCATGGTGGAATCAGTGTATTCCAACGGTGCTTACATGCTCGCAAAGCCTAATGGAGACTTTCATATTATACCGATCAATGGCAAATTCCTAAATAACTATTATGGTCCCCAGCGGATATGCATAATAAATATAAAAATATACAGTGACTACATTCCCAATTCCCCAACAGTATAAATGTATAGTGAGACATTATTCCTTGTAAAGTATTTCCAAGCTATTGGACAAGAGTCTTGAATGCATTATGAATAATAGATCCATTAAAAAACATCACTGGCAGAATTTAAGACTTGCTAAATAGAGTCAGAAATTTCCCCAACAGAGTTGTAATCCGTTTAAAATCTCCAGCAGAGTAAAACCCCAAGTACTCTCGTCTAATTGAAAACATGCCTTTGCTTTTCCCCATTATTTCTAATCTCCAATAAAGTTAGTAATTTTCCCCAGATTAGTAAAATTATCTACACAATGTCACTCGTTTCGAGCTATTATCTATGGTCGAGAGTCTCGAATATGAAATATATAATATATCCTCTAAGAAGTTCCCTAGTGGAATAGTCCTTAGATATTACGAAATATTCTCATAGAGATCACTAAGACAAATTCGCCCTAGCAAATGAGCGTATTCTTAGAGTCCAGTTGCTCTGAGGATGACTTATTTCATATTCCAACCTAGATTAGGAATAATCTTTTCATGGATATTTCTTCCCCAGCAAAGTTAAAAAAATTCAAAAAATGTTCACGTCCACAATACCTCTGAACTGTCTTCTTTACTCCTTCCAGTAGAGTGAGCTTATTCTTCAGAGCCTAGTTGATATAAGAACTATCATGTTTCTAATCCCCAGCTGGGTTAGAAATATTCAACTTTTTAGCAAAGTTTTCTATATATCGTAGAACGGTCATGTCCATTCAACCATTGAATAATTTTCAAGAAAATTGAATTCCCATAGGGTTTCATTATGCTAAGTTTGTCAGGTCCATATCATCTCTGAGCAAACATAATATTTATCAACCCCTAGCTAATACGTCCATATTACATTTGACAATATTTTGGTTTTAATTTATTATCTATACCTAGATTTAGGGCCATAGATAATAAGTCCACTATCATTTTCCCCAAAAGAGTACAATATTTTACTGTCCATATTACCTCTAGTAAAATGTTCATTTTCGTATTCATAATCACATTCACAGACAAGTTGTGGCAATAAAAAGTTCTTTATTTTTATGCATAAAAGGAATATACATGAGAAAGCTTTTTCCACACAAAAATGAAAATCATTACAACTATCAAGAATCTCAAGTATTTGCAAGAAGTACGTCTATCCTCTTCCTCAGAGAATCTATTTTAGAATGTCGCGTCACTTCTTTCCGGCATTAGGCTTCTACTTGGTGAGCAGCTTCATCCATGAAAGGCATCGTTTTGATGTGGACTCCCTGAACATTGGCAAATTGTTCGTCCAAACTGTTGGAGGCCATCACAGTTTCATTCGCCTTCTCAAAAAATGTGTTCTTCTCTGTCGTAGCCATGTCCACATCAGACTCTAGTTTGGGAAATTGCTCTCAAATTTTATTAATTTGTTCTTTGATTGCAGCCATTTTGTTTGATAACCTGTCTTGCATGGGAATACAATTTAACCCAGCAGCGTTGAACCATTCAAATTCATCAGTTAGAGCAATAATATCATGATTGAGGATATCATTCTTCTTCTAGTAAATAGACTTTTCATTTAATACTTCGGCAGTCAGTTTGGTGTGTTCATAAAGAACAAGAGAGGCTATATGATGTTGTTATACTTGATTGAGTTTCATAAGACGTTGCTCTAACACATCTACAGTCGCTTACAACTCTTCGGCCATTGATTCATAACACTGGTAATTCCTATGTGCGTTTACTTTGAATATGTCATTTTCTGCGCCAAGTACAATGACTTGTTCTTCTCAAAAATATTGGTACACCTCACCTCAAAATGGTGTAAAAGGCTTTGACTGGGATCCTGACAAACTCATCTACCTCAGTAAGGGTCAATGCGGTGTCATGGCCGAGGAAGATCCAACTTGTAGTGGGACTGGCAGAGAAACCATGGCAGAAGCAGCTGTCATAAAAAATAAGATATTCAAAGTTAATTGAGCTTGAAAAAAATTCTTTCAAAAGTATTATACCTTAGGGAGAGGACAGAGTTATGACAATCGATTGTTTTTCAATTGCTGCTGGCTCACAGGCAGGTTTATCTTAGATAATAACCTTGCCAGTAACCTGTAATAGTTCCCTGACAGAGGGTTCTATGATCATGGCCCTGGATGGGCCAGGTACAGATGGTTCTATTTCTATTACCCCAATTTCTTGGGGAATCTCTTCATCAAGGAGTTTGTAACATCCGCTACCAAAATACTATATACTAATAACAAATAAATAAATAAACACTAGTTTTTTGTGGGTAAATTTGTTATGAAATAATAAGTATAGTTCCATACTGATAATAATATAATATTAAGGTTCATATAGCTTATGGATACTAATATTAAGGCTTAGAATCATATTAAAGCTATTTTAGATTTTATTTAGGATTTTTGTAGAAATTTTGGTTATTAAAACCTAGAAAATCTATTTTTTTTCTATGACTTATAGGAATTACTATAGGATACCTATGTGCATAATATAGCCCCAAGCATTTTTCTAGGGTTTATAATTTTATTCTATATTTTATAGATTTTCCATAATTTTTTTTTATTATTAATTTTTATTTTAAGTTATTTTAATTAAAACTATTAATAAATATTTTTCTAAAAAGAAAAAATAATAATAAAATAATTCCAGTCAGCCGACCCTGGGCCCACGTGTCAGCCACTACGGCTCAAACCATGGGACCCAGTGGTCAGTGACCGCGGTAGAGGGTGCAGGTCACAGTCGAGTCGCTGAGCCGCGACCTAAGTCTGTGCTGAGCTCGGATTAACATGATCTGAGCCGACTGCGAGCCACTTTACCCACGATCGTCTGATCGGGAGCGGGAAGAGAGTGATGGCTGCCCCGTGGCCCCCTTTAACCGCGACTCCCCTCTGCATATATATATATATATATATATATATATATATATATATATAATATTAGATTTTTTTATTAAGTTGATTATTAAGAGGAGAGAGAGAGGTTGAGGAGGATTGTTCGTAGGGTTTTCCCTACTTCGTGAGGCCATTATTCCAACTATGGATTCCAAACAAGTCCCAATTTCTTGTGTTGGAAATCTCAAGGTATAGTTTCTGAATATCTAATTAGTTTCCCAAAATTCTGAACTTATTTTTTTGGAAAATTCGTAGAGTGCCAGTAGTCCAAAATCTGACATGTTTTATTGTTTTTGAGATTTCGGGAGATCCCAAACTCGGAATCATGATCTGTTTGAATTTTTCGAAATATGACATGATAACATATGATATATACTTTTCCAAGAATTAAATATGCTAGTTTACTATTCTAAAAAAATTGTACAACCTAGAAGTAACCTAGAAACCACTATAAACTGTAATTTGTGAGCCATATTAGCAATAATTCTTTACCGGTTCGAGATTCGATAAAACCGTCAATTCTAGCATTTTTGTAGCACTAAAATATATATAGTTTCACACAAAACTCAAGTATTTGAGTCTATTGACTTTTTGGTCAATGGAATACCTCGATTTGTGTGCCACAAATCTCGAATTTATAAAGTTGACTTTCTTTGACCCAAAATCTAGGGTTAACCTTAAAATCAGAATATAATTAGACTAAATTAGTATTTTAGGTTATTTTATTCAAAATTAAATATATTAGAATAGAAATTGATTCAACCAATTTTGTAGATCTAACTTATTTTAATTTATGTGACGGGGTAGATCAGATGAAGTCTTGAGTTACAACTTCAACCTTTTCTAGAAAAAACAAGTATCACTATAACCTATGTGGCAAGTATTCTATTTTGCATGTGTTCTTTCCTTGACATTGTTGCATTTTGTATTTTGATGCACGAGAGTTATATCTATTATCATCATATATGATCACCTAATGATTTTTGTCAATGTTCAATGTTCCGCGTTCAATGGTTAATATCCAAATATTCAAGTTTAAAGTTAATGTTAAAGTTATCAAATTTACTTGTGAGAGAGTTGGGAGGGGGATACAATGAGTAAGAATTTGGTCTATGAATTATTTACAGACACCCAATATATTGATTGTTTAATATCAGTCATGCACCACACGTATGACTGACGGATATCCCAAGCCATCCATATATGAAAAACTTGTATTCTAAAATACTCTATACACATGACCTTAATCGTTATTGTCATATTGTCATATTGTCTAGTTCTTTATCTTCTCATAACTGATGGCATATTGTTACCATCTTAGTTATGCTTACTATTGTCCAGTGGTTTTTGTGTCATAGTTGTATTCTCAAACTGTTTCTGTGACATAGTAGTACTATTTTATCGTATTATAGTTCACCTTTCCTTAATATTATTCTTTATGCTTGAATATTAGAGTGTGTAGTGTTTGATGACTTGCTCCAATCCTGACTGGATAACTATTATTTAACTTTAGACGATGCGGTTTGCCTTGAGGTTTATGGTAAAGTACGTTGGCAATGCAGCTGTTACTGTAAACCCCCTCACTCAAAAATAGGTATTTGTGTGTATTTTATATTTAATGTATTTATCTAGATTATTGTAAAATCAATTAAAACTTAATTGTTTTATTAGGTCTCTTTACCGTAGTTTGGACATTAACGACATAGGACGACCTCAAAATCAATATTTCCCTTCGTACAAAGTAGCCTACACTGGAGACACTACTCGTAAGATCTTTGCGAGACACGAATTTTGATCAATCAATATTAGTGTAGCACTAGTGTCACAACCGTAGTTTATTGTATTTAATATTCGATCAATCAATATTATTGTATTCAATGCAAACTTCCTACCATTAGCAAACCATAATTTTGATTGCCATTATGAGTCCATAATGCCAATCTAGACAATTTTCCATTTTTGTAAAGATTTGTATTTATTTAGCTAATATTTATTCCCTTAGAATCCCAACCAAATCTTAATGATTATTGAGTTAAATATTTACCAAAGATTTTCAACCAACCAAATTAGGAAACAACTTATCCTACTCTTACCCCATGACCGAAACCCCCCATACCCGCGGATTCTCCCTCAAAGTCGCCGACCCCTCTCCCTCTCTGTCCATCAATATATATATATATATATATATATATATATATATATATATATATATATATATATATATAACAACTTCTCATCTTAAACCCTAACCCTATTCTAAACTTCTCTTCACCATCTCCCTCAAGGCCGCTGACCCCATCCTCAAGATCGTCGACCCCCCCCCCCCCCCACCACGCGGACACCCCGAGGCCGACCACCTCCATCCAAGAACCCTACTACATCTTCTTTCTTCTTCTAGTAAATTATTTCTTTAAACCCTCTCTCATTCTTCCTCCAATCTCTTCTATATAAATATTTATATATATATATATATATATATATATATATATATATATATATATACATATATATATATATATATATATATATATATAATTTTTATATGTGGTTACAATCCTTTTCCATGCTCTTCATTATAGGTTTTGATTTTAAAGTTTTCATGTAGAATTTTGAGCACATGAATGCATGTATGCACCCATAGGTAGAAACCATGATTAAACTATGTTAATAATAGATAAATATGATGATTAAATTATTTTTATCCATATTTTACTATTTTTTTCAAAATATTAGCAATGAAATATTTTTTTGGTATAAATTGCATGTATAATATGTAGGGTGACATAGTTTAATGTTCTATCCAAAATCCTGCTTTGAACCCTTCTAAAATCTTGTAAATAATTAAAATATGATGTTATTAACCTATATTAAATTCAGTTTTGAAAGTAAATTCTAGAATTATTACTCATTGATTTAAATGAATTTATGCATAAACAAGACACATAGTTTACCTAGTTTACTTGTAAACTTATTGTAACTTATTCTTTGGACATATATGAATGTCCTCCTTATTATTTATGATTTAAACTTATTTTTTCAGAATTAAATATAATTTATGATTTTCATGCAAAGCCAAATAGTAGGGTTATAATAGCAAATTTTTGCCGACACTATTACTAAAAGACTAGTATGTGCCCAACAGAAAATCCAATAAGTGGAATTGATAAACATACATGTAGGAACACATTAAATAATTATTTTCTAAAATTTTACATTTATTTCAAGAATTTAATATTTTTCTATGAATTTATCTTGTAAGAACTTACATGTCAGGAAAACCTTATTTAACATCCATATTTGCATGACTAGTTGCCAACCTTCGTAGAATCCTCTTGTGGGATAAAAATTATTAATTTGCTTATTTTTAAAATTAATTTCAGAATTATTATTATAAATTAACCATGTTAGATTGCATGTTTTTAAGTATGTAAACATAAAAGTCTACTTTCCAATAAATAGTTCGACGAGTTGTACAAGTTGCATAACTTTGTAAATTCGCGTAGTTGAATAATTTACGATACGTACGTGAGATTGTTCTCACCTTTGCATAAAAATTATTAATACCAACTACCTAATTATTAACCCATCCATGTAGCTCAAACCATAAGGCTAATAGTGTAATTATTAACTTAGTGTAGCATCTAATTAGTGTGTGATATATACATTTATAGGATCTCGAGACCATCCAGTTGAGGACTCAGGAGCAGGTTTACTTTGTTCGCAGCTTGAGGGTGCAGGTAAGTACACCTTACTTATTTGTATTGTTCAGTTTATATTATGCCTATTTTTCAATTGCTAGTTGTGTGCACGCGTCTTAGAGTAGTAGACTTACTGGTATATTGGGAAGGTACGTGATATCTTATGACTCGACACTTGTTCAACTCATACACTGAGTGAGTAAGTGCATGGACTAGCGTGTCAACCGTACATCGATATGTGAGTTCGAGTCTGGTGTTAGTAGTAGATGTTAGTTTAGTTCTAGATTTTTATTGACGTTGTTGCATTATGCCCGCACCGCGTATGCGGTTCAGATAGTACATTGGAAGGAAAGATTCTACTACTGAGCGTATGGAATTTTTGTTTCTTACTGTATAAATAGTATAAATAGTGTACCCCTGAGTTCTGTTGAACGCCTAGTGGGATGAATGATTCTTCTATTTCTTTCCCCTCATGCGCCACTAGAGATGTCTCGAGTGTATGTCACATAGATGGTTTAGCTACCCTATTTATTGTTTACTATTTTACTTTTATGCATGTCAATTTTTTGTGTACTTATTATGTCCCTCTGAGGACCTGGCACCTTTTCCAAATCCAGACGAGCACTTGTACTCGATGGACTACGGAGTTGAAAATTTTGCTGATGAGGATCTTGTGGTGGAGCCACAGGAGTTTCCATGAGCTATGGATGATAGTTGCTTAGTATCTTGGTGTCCTTATCTAGTTAGCTGACACCCGAACTATTTTATTATTGTTTAGTTGTACTTCTTTCATTATTCTTTCATACTTTATTATCATGGATTATTTCTACTAGTCTTTAATAATAGTGGATTCTGAGACTTTATCTATTCATCCAGTTTTCTATTCTGTTATATTTGTGGATGAGACTAGATTATTACCTGCCTGTGATGTTGTGATTAGTAATATTTTAAAGCGTACTATGACTGGTTAGGTCCATTAAATTGGGTTCCTATACTTGTTTGTACAGTTGACATGTGTACGTTTACTTGGTCCTATGTATTTTTGGATTGGGACGTAACATATTTTTGTTGGTGGCCCATGCAGGTCGAGTTAGCCGTTTTGGTTACCTAACTGTTTCGGGCGGGCCTGCACCTAGGATTAGAGTTTTAGGTCTCATCCATACTTAACTATAACTCACATTCCTTTCGATCTGTTCTACTTAAGTAAATATATGTATCATGCTTGATTCATGTACTTTTCCTATTCCTTCGTCCATCTCTTGTAGAGAAATAAATTTGTGTAATAGACGTGACGCCACCGGGGGCAACATGTCTCCAGGGATCGATGGCTAATCACCAAGAAAGTCCTCGACGACTCCCCGACTTCCAAGACCGGATGGACAGACTAATAATCCGGTTCCACCAGCTCCATCCACAACACCTAATAGAGATTTCCCACCTCCAACATTACCGCAGGACGGCCAGACGCTGATATTCCAATTCTTCCAGGTGATGATGCAGGAACAAAGATAATAGGCTGCCACACTGGCTATCGAGCAGAGGCATCAAGCGGCAGAGTAGAGGAGGGAAGCCGTCGAGATGAGGCAGAGATTTTAGATAGCACTTGAGTGGTTGGTTGTACCAGCACCCATATTAGCACATGCACTAGCTACAGTGCCATAAGCGCGTGTTGGTTCAGTAAAGGATTTCGTGCAGATGAACCCCAAGCCGTATAAAGGCAATGAGAGCCACAAGGTGACCACAACTAGGATAACCAGCACCAAGAAGCTTTTGGAGGAATCAAAGCTACCTATGAATTTATGGATGATAGGTATAAGGACTCAGTTATAAGGGAACGCTCATTACTGGTGGGAATCGATGGAGCGCCAATTGGCTACACGCCAAACTTGGAAGCAATTCTTGGAGTACTTTGAGAAGAAATACTTTTCGGCCACTGTGAAGAATGCATTGCACAACCTGTTCCTCCATCTAGAGCAGGGGAACAAGACGGTTGATGAGTATGATTCAGAGTTCAGCCGCCTTAGTTGATATGGCACCGTTCTGATACCGAATGACTTGGAGAAAGCTATGATTCGGAGATCATCATGGACTGACTCAGTGTCACTACTACATTCTAAAATAGGGATAATTTTGATATTTTATTTATTATAAGTGTTGTGTGTATTTATTTTAAATAATTGCATGATGTGTGTATAGATATATATTATATTGTATAATGTTCATTAATATTTGAGTTAGTAGACTGGACCTAAAAGCCCACTAGATGAACCTCTAACCAAAATATAGAGTTATGAATTTAATTAGTATTTATTTAGGATTAAATATTAAGGATTATGATTTATTATTGTGATTTTATTTCATTGTTGTGCCTTATCGTTGCTTCGATATTTTGAGCGCTACCCTAGCCATCGCCTTCCTATAAATTTTATACCCTTGTCCTAGACGTGTCCGTCCTCCATTTTGATCCTTGTGTAACTCATAAATATGCTTTCTTGTGCTTCATTTTAGTCGCATAATATTCGTCGTGGACATTTATTTTTAATTCTAAATAAATCCAACTTTGTATCTTTGTGCGTTCCAATCAAAATTGGAGACACAATCTCGACCCGTTTAGTGCAACCCAAATTATGATAATATTCTATTTTGAGCCTTCTATGTCTATGACACTTACCCTGTCACGACCCGCCCTCGGAAAATCGGGCATGAGTCGTGGGTACGTCCAGCCTACGCCGCAGCATCGGCGATAGAACATTGTCTAGGTCAACTATCTAGATAATAATTTCACACAAAAATCAGCCATGACCTCTCCAAAAGGAGGGCAACCACACAATCAATATATAAACCTGTCAAGATCTCAACTCCAAACGGAGGAGCAAATAACATAAAGATAATCACAATATACTCAATCACGAATCTAAGCACGATAAGATAACACAGAGATCTAACAACTCCAAAGTCTAACCAACAACAACTAAAACCACCACAACATCAATAATAATAATACATTATCCAAAAATAATATACAAACAAAGTCTCAATCCAAAACCGGAGACAAATTCGGTGCTAAAAGCTAATAAAAAATAATAACAAGGTCTTAGTGATCCCGGCTACCAACCCGGAAATCACCCCTAAACTAGAGGGTCCCTGTCTGCACCATCGACAGGCTCAGGTCCATAAAACGTCGGACACCAATCCTCCGGATACTCTGAAAAATATGTCCAGTCAGGACTGGAGCAAGTACATTTCTAACAGCAGTTCCATTTAAATGATAAAAACTATAAAATAGTTATAGCAAGTAGCAAGAAAAATGAAGCAAGTATGAAACAAGAAGTATATAAATCACTGGTGCATAAAGGTAAAGATGCATGGATATCAGAGCAAGATAGTAATAACTGTAAGATACAAGAAATCTAAGCTAAGATCAAGTCCGTGCACATGAACGTGTAGTGAGTCCTGCATGAAAAATATGTAGTGAGTCAAGTCCAGAAATATGTAAGTGAGACAAGTCAAGAAATGCATGAGAGTCCAGACTATAAAGAATAAACTCGGTGTCTTTGAAATACTTGTTTCGACATGTAAACGGCTAGGGGTAAGTACGGCTCACCGCGCACTGGGTGCGCGGCTGCTATCATTCCAGATTAGATCAGAGGAAGTTATTCCTGATGATGCCAGATAGGAATGTTTACAAGTCTACTCGAGTATTTCTCCGTCCCGACTAATACAAGTGGATCCAAGACCCGACACGCAAATCAAGATGAGTCCAGCCTGTACATGAATGATGCCTGTAGGTGATGCCAGTAGTGATTACAGAATAGAGGCCAGAAACATGAAATGTACGTGTCGCAAGTAAATGAATCCAGAAATACCAGTCAGTGTCCCGTGTTGTGCCAGAATAATCATATGATACTATACTAGAAGCTGAATCATAATAATCATCAGATAATGAAAACTATCAGAGAATGTACTCGCCTGACGTCCTGAGCAACTGGCGATCTGAACCGATGTCGCAAGGACCTAATGCAAAAAGCAAGGTTAAACAGGGTTCTAATGAGTTAAACAGATATAAAATAACTAAAAATAGGCTTCTAGGGTCGTTCTAGGTCAAACGGGTCAAACCGGTGAAATCTGGGTCAAAAAGTCAACTCTGGGTCAAAACTAGGTCAAAAGTTGACTTTGGCGGTCAACCGAGTCAACTACGGTCAAGTCTGGGTCAAACTAGGGTGCTCCTGAAATTCTAGGTCAAAACGAGCTCATTAAGCTAGAAAACTCACAAACTCGCCTCCTCGAGATACCGGGATACCCTCGGTATCCGATACCTCAACCTACACTATATACCCCGCCTATACCCTCTAAAACCTATGCTAGCACGCGTAAATATATACACATAAGCATATAAAAATCACTCCAATACTATTCCTAGGCTATTGCTCAAAAATCCCGCTCGAAACTCAATACCTTGGTTATGTTAAGGTATTGAGATACCTCGGTATCTCAAGGTATTGAGATACCGCTCTAAACTCAATCCGACTACCCCTCTAGCTAACTAACTATGCATAAACATATATGTCTAGCTATAATCTAGGCTAAAATATAGATATCTAATACGTATAGGCATATACCTAGGTATCGACACCCAATACCTTACCTTACCTTACCTTACCCTCAAATATATATATCTATACCTAGATATCTAACTATCTATCTAGCTATGTATATATCTATATATATATATATCTATATATCTAGCTATCCCTCTACCTATCCATCTACCTATCTAGTTATCTATCTAACTATCTAACTAGTTATCTATATCTAGTATTTACCTATTTAACTATCTATCTAATTACCTATCTATTAATCTACCTATTTATTATATATCTCACAACACACATATACCTTATCTTATCTATCTATCAATCTAATCTATTTATCTATGTATCTATCTCTCTAATCTATCTACGTATCTATTTATCTATTTATATCTAGGCATCTAGATATCTAATATCTATCAATCTAGATATCTACCTATCTATGAACCTATCTATCTATCTAATTATCTATCTATCCTACTATCTATTCTATCAGTTAAACCATCTATAAAATTATCTATTCTAACTATCTTAGACATCTATCTATCTATCTATATATATATATACCTCTCTCTCTCTCCCTCGCATACTGCTTAAACTGTTGCTGCCCCTGCTCCTCACCTTGCTGCTGCTCCTGCTGCTGCAAAACTGCTGCTGTGGCTGCCTTGCTACTGCTGCTGCTGGGCTTCTACATGCTGCTGCTGCTGCAGCTTCCTGCTGCTGCTGCAGCTGCTGGTTCCAGTCCCCCCCCTCTCATCTCACACACACACACACGACCACATACCCATATACATATATATATATATATATCTATATATATATATACATACATATATATACATATATATAACCCTATAGATATATATACACTAACTTATATACATTCTAACATACACAGACACTCAAACACAAATCAACACAAACACACATAATTATATACAAACACATATCTATATATACATACACACATATATCTATATATATATATATATATACACTAATATATATATATATATATATATATACACACACACACACACTCACACACTTAAACATATATATATATATATATCTATATATATTCTCACTCACACACACTCAACCTCACACACCCTCACACACACACTCTCACACACACTAGCACACACTCTCACAAACACACAACCTCACACACAAACCCTCATACATATATATATATATAAATATATATACATATATACATAAACTCATATATATATACCTATAAACACTCACTCACACTCACACACACTCACCTACACACTCACACAAGCACTCACTCACACACACTCACCTACAGACATACACTAGCACATAGATATAAATACAAACACATATATATATATATATATACACAACACACATACATATAAATATATACATATATATATATAGACACATATACACTAACACAACACAACACACAACAACACACAAACCACAAGCCCCACTCACGCCCAACGACCCCGACACTCACCAACACCCTAAAATATATAAAATATAACTCGAAAACTCTAGCACACACTCCCCGATACTAACACAACGCGCGCACAAGCCCGAAACGAGGAAACCAAGTCGAAATGGCCGTTCGGTCATTTCGACGAACACGTGGTGCGCGGCTCGGAAAACCTCCTAAAATGCAAACCAAACGAACTCGGAATCGGCCCAAAATTTACCCACGTGCTCTACACGATGTCTAGATCCTAGAAAATATGCTCCCGCGTCGATTCTAGGTCCGTGGTGGGAACGCACACGCACTTAGAATCGGCGACGATGAAAAGCCCCAATTTCGCCCGAAACGCCCGTTTCTCCGCGACACGACTTCCCGTGTCCAAACGGAGACACGCACTCACCCTCTAGACACCCGACAACGTCTACCTAGGTCCGTCTAACCTAGGACATCACCCAAAATTGGGCCAAATTCGGATTTCACCCGAAATTGACACAAAATCTAGTGTTAAAGTCTCTAAACACTACCAAACTAGTTCCAACTTCCTCCTACGGGTAGGCTTAGGGTCTAGGAAGGTTCTAAACTATTAATTACACTACACAAAAATAATTAGGAAGGGGAAAGTTAGGTTTTACCTCTTGGGAGTTGGAATCCCAAGCCAAAATCTCTAAAATGCTCCAAATCCTCCAATCCAAGCTTCCAAGCTCCTAAATCTAGCTCCAACTCCAAATCTAGGCTCTACCCACCTAGGTTGGAGAATAATGTAGGGTTAGGGTTCAATTAAGAAGAAGAAATGGAAAGAGGAAGGAAGAAAAATAAGAAAACTTACTTGTGAAGGAGAAAGGAAGAAGAAGAAGTAGTGGAGAAGAAGAAGAAGAAGTGAAGAAGAAGAAGTGAATCAAAAGGGGGGAGAGGGCTGCTGGTTCCACGGGTGGAATGGGGTTGGTAGGGGCCGGCCAACACAAATAAATGGGGTTACAAGTTTCTAAATTCCCAAAACGCCCCTATTGACTTGGTTTTTGGTTCCGGGTTCCAAAAGCACTCAAACTAATTCCAAATCTCTCCAACTAACCTCCTAAAAATAAAATAAATATTCTAAACCCAAAAATAGTCTCACAGGGGTGTAGGCTGGGTCGGACATGGGTCCACTAGGGTCTGACATGGGTCCAGGCTAGCCAAAATCCTAAAACAATCAATAAAAAATAATACAATCAATAATTAATTATAAATACAATTAATTAAAAATAATGCACAATTAACTAAATTAAAAATAAAAAAATACCCGGCTCTGGAAATGGGGTGATGACAAGCCTATCCTCCTTAGAAAATTTCGTCCTCGAAATTTAAAGTCAATCACACTCCCTCTAGGTCAAACCCCCAACAATCACAGTCAAGAAATTCTACCTAAACAACATACAAGATCATGGTCCTACTGGTCGTGTTATCACAGTCTCAATCAGGGTCACTACACTATCTACCACAGCACAAAGAAAAGTCTAACAGGTACTAATGAAGCACACCACAGGAATGGAAAAGGACAGGAAGAAGAAACAAGAGACAGACCTGCTAACCCGACACCCGTAGCATCGGCCTCCTCGACCGTCAACGCATAAGCCCTGCCCTGCTGGGGTGTATCCCTCCGCTGGTGCGGGGCATGATGCTGTGCCACAGGTGGCCTAGCTCCAACTCTCCGATCATGTGCTCCACCCAAGGGAGATGCAGTGGGGCAATCTCGCATCTGGTGAGCAGCGGATCCACAGAACAAACACACCTTCAACCTTCTCCTACAAATATCCCAAGTGTGTCCTGCCTTCCTACGGTAGGCACAAGTGGGCACCCTCTGATCCTGACCCTGTTGCGCTGCCTTCTGCACATAGGGACGCTTAGCTGGTATCGCACTACCACTCGCACTGCCTGAATTATCCCTGCCTCTCTTGGACTTCAGCTCCAAGTCATCCTCTGCTCTCTGAGCATCTCCTACTATCTGCTCAAAAGTTGCCTCGCGGTCGCTCCTGGTCAAAGACTTGACCGCCATAACCAAGCCCTTGCGAAACTTCCTCGCCTTGGCTGCCTCACTCAAGCCATCCATAAATCTGCCCAAACGGCAGAACTCCGCTGCGTACTCGTCCACCGTCATGCTCCCTTGGACAAGTGCCTCAAATTGGCTCTCCAAAGCACTGAGCGCCAAATCTGGGAAAAACTTCTCCTTAAAAAGCCTCTTGAAAGCCTCCCAAGTAAGTCCTGGCGCCACAATCCTCGTATCAGTACGATACCACGTCAAAGCGAGGTCGAACATCTGACTGTCCGCCGCCTCTATCTGTATGCTGTCTGGAATCTGTGCCAGCCTGAAGATCCCCTCAATCTGCTCTATCCAGTCATCCGCGTACAGGATCCCTTCTGTACCACGGAACTCCTTGGGCCGCATCCTCTGGAAGTCGATAATACTGTCCGGCCTCGGATGCTGAATCTGATCTGCCTGTGGCTGATTCTGTGCCACCTTATCCACTGCCGTCATGGCCACCTGGTGGGCGTTCTCAATGCCCAGCCTCATCACATCCACCTGACGGTGCTGCGCGTCCATCATCTCCCTGAAGAACGTAAACAACTGTGCGGCATCTACTGGAGCAGGAAGTGGTGGAGGAACCACCGGAACGACTGGGGTAGTCCTCGGATCGACAGGTGAAGGAGGATCCCCGAAAGAAGCAGATGCTCCCTCAACCGCAGGAGTGGTGAGTGGAGCGGTAGCAGCTGCCTGAATACTAGCTGGACGAGAGGTAGCAGACCTCTCAGTAGCAACAGCTGGGGCGGTACGATAGGATCGTGTCTTCGGAGGCATCCTGAACACAGATCAAAAGAAGTCAATACGGCACAAGATACGATATCATCAAAGAAGGACAGTAATATTTCAAAAGAAGCAATTTCAGAATAATTAGATTAGAATTGTTCCTTGTCATGATTGAGTACACTCTCATCCTAGATCCTAGATCCTATAGCAGGCTCGCAGCAGTACAACTAAGTTGTTGTACCACCACGACATCGCACTAATTGCGAATTGAGACCTGCATGGGGCCACCACCAAAAATGTGTCACGACCCGCTCCCAAAAAATTGGACATGAGTCGTGGGTACGTCCAGCCTACGCCGCAGCATCGGCGGTAGAACGCTGTTTAGGTCAACTATCTAGATAAGAATTTTACACAAAAATTAGCCATGACCTCTCCAAAAGGAGGGCAACCACACAATCAATATATAAACCTGTCAAGATCTCAACTCCAAACGGAGGAGCAAATATCATAAAGATAATCACAATATACTCAATCATGAATCTAAGCACGATAAGATAACACAGAGATCTAACAACTCCAAAGTCTAACCAACAACAACTAAAACCACCATAACATCAATAATAATAATACATCATCCAAAAATAATATACAAACAAGGTCTCAATCCAAAACCGGAGACAAATCTGATGCTAAAAGCTAATAAAAAATAATAACAAGGTCTTAGTGATCCCGGCTACCAACCCGGAAATTACCCCTAAACTAGAGGGTCCCTGTCTGCACCATCGACATGCTCAGGTCCATAAAACGTCGGACACCAATCCTCCAGATACTCTGAAAAATATGTCCAGTCAGGACTGGAGCAAGTACATCTCTAACAGCAGTTCCATTTAAATGATAAAAACTATAAAACAGTTATAGCAAGTAGCAAGAAAAATAAAGCAAGTATGAAACAAGAAGTATATAAATCACTGGTGCATAAAGGTAAAGATGCATGGATATCAGAGCAAGATAGTAATAACTGCAAGATACAAGAAATCTAAGCTAAGATCAAGTCCGTGCACATGAATGTGTAGTGAGTCCAGCATGAAAAATATGTAGTGAGTCAAGTCCAGAAATATGTAAGTAAGATAAGTCAAGAAATGCATGAGAGTCCAGACTATAAAGAATGAACTCGGTGTCTTTGAAATACTTGTTTCGACATGTAAACGACTAGGGGTAAGTACGGCTCACCGTGCACTGGGTGCGCGGCTGCTATCATTCCAGATTAGACTAGAGGGAGTAATTCCTGATGATGCCAGATAGGAATGTTTACATGTCTACTCGAGTATTTCCCCGCCCCGACTAATACAAGTGGATCCAAGACCCGACACGCAAATCAAGATGAGTCCAGCCTGTACATGAATGATGCCTGTAGTGATGCCTGTAGGTGATGCCAGTAGTGATTCCAGAATAGAGGCCAGAAATATGAAATGTACGTGTCGCAAGTAAATGAATCCAGAAATACCAGTCAGTGTCCCGTGTTGTGCCAGAATAATCATATGATACTATACTAGAAGCTGAATCATAATAATCATCAGATAATAAAAACTATCAGAGAATGTACTCGCCTGACGTCCTGAGCAACTGGCGATCCGAACCGGTGTCGCAAGGACCTAATACGAAAAGCAAGGTTAAACAGGGTTCTAATGAGTTAAACAGATATAAAATAACTAAAAATAGGCTTCTAGGGTCGTTCTAGGTCAAACGGGTCAAACCGGTGAAATCTGGGTCAAAAAGTTAACTCTGGGTCAAAACTAGGTCAAAAGTTGACTTTGGCGGTCAACCGAGTCAACTACGGTCAAGTCTGGGTCAAACTAGGGTGCTCCTGAAATTCTAGGTCAAACCGAGCTCATTAAGCTAGAAAACTCACAAACTCGCCTCCTCGAGATACCGGGATACCCTCGGTATCCGATACCTCAACCTACGCTATATACCCCGCCTATACCCTCTAAAACCTATGCTAGCACGCGTAAATATATACACATAAGCATATAAAAATCACTCCAATACTATTCCTAGGCTATTGCTCAAAAACCCCGCTCGAAACTTAATACCTTGGTTATCTTAAGGTATTGAGATACCTCGGTATCTCAAGGTATTGAGATACCGCTCTAAACTCAATCCGACTATCCCTCTAGCTAACTAACTATGCATAAACATATATGTCTAGCTATAATCTAGGCTAAAATACAGATATCTAATACGTATAGGCATATACCTAGGTATCGACACCCAATACCTTACCTTACCTTACCTTACCCTCAAATATATATATCTATACCTAGATATCTAACTATCTATCTAGCTATGTATATATCTATATATATATATATATCTATATATCTAGCTATCCCTCTACCTATCCATCTACCTATCTAGTTATCTATCTAACTATCTAACTAGTTATCTATATCTAGTATTTACCTATCTAACTATCTATCTAATTACCTATCTATTAATCTACCTATTTATCATATATCTCACAACACACATATACCTTATCTTATCTATCTATCAATCTAATCTATTTATCTATGTATCTATCTCTCTAATCTATCTACGTATCTATTTATCTATTTATATCTAGGCATCTAGATATCTAATATCTATCAATCTAGATATCTACCTATCTATGAACCTATCTATCTATCTAATTATCTATCTATCCTACTATCTATTCTATCAGTTAAACCATCTATATAATTATCTATTCTAACTATCTTAGACATCTATCTATCTATATATATATATACCTCTCTCTCTCTCTCTCCCTCGCATACTGCTTAAACTACTGCTGCCCCTGCTCCTCACCTTGCAGCTGCTCCTGCTGCTGCAAAACTGCTGCTGTGGCTGCCTTGGTACTGCTGCTGCAGCTTCCTGCTGCTGCTGCAGCTGCTGGTTCCAGTCCCCCCCCTCTCATCTCACACACACACACACGACCACATACCCATATACATATATATATATCTATATATATATATACATACATATATATACATATATATAACCCTATAGATATATATACACTAACTTATATACATTCTAACATACACACACTCAAACACAAATCAACACACACACATAATTATATATAAACACATATCTATATATACATACACACATATATCTATATATATATATATACACACATATATATATATATATATATATATATATATATATATATATATATATACACACACACTCACACACTTAAACATATATATATATCTATATATATCCTCACTCACACACACTCAACCTCACACACCCTCACACACACACTCTCACACACACTAGCACACACTCTCACAAACACACAACCTCACACACAAACCCTCATACATATATATATATAAATATATATATATACATAAACTCATATATATATACCTATAAACACTCACTCACACTCACACACACTCACCTACACACTCACACAAGCACTCACTCACACACACTCACCTACACACATACACTAGCACATAGATATAAATACACACACACATATATATATATATATATACACAACACACATACATATAAATATATACATATATATATATATAGACACATATACACTAACACAACACAACACACAACAACACACAAACAACACGCCCCACTCACGCCCAACGACCCCGACACTCATCAACACCCTAAAATATATAAAATATAACTCAAAAACTCTAGAACACACTCCCCGATACTAACCCAACGCACGCACAAGCCCGAAACGAGGAAACCAATTCGAAATGGCCGTTCGGTCATTTCGATGAACACGTGGTGCGCGGCTCGGAAAACCTCTTGAAACGCACACCAAACGAACTCAGAATTGGCCCAAAATTTATCCACGCGCTCTACACGATGTCTAGATCCTAGAAAATGTGCTTTTGCGTCGATTCTAGGTCCGTGGCTGGAATGCACACGCACTTAGAATCGGCGACGACGAAAAGCCCCAATTTTGCCCGAAACGCCCGTTTCTCCGCGACACGAATTCCCGTATCCAAACGGAGACACACACTCACCCTCTATACACCCGACAACGTCTACCTAGGTCCTTCTAACCTAGGGCATCACCCAAAATTGGGCCAAATTCGGATTTCACCCAAAATTGACACAAAACCTAGTGTTAAAGTCTCTCAACACTACCAAACTAGTTCCAACTTCCTCCTACGGGTAGGCTTAGGGTCTAGGAAGGTTCTAAACTATTAATTACACTACACAAAAATAATTAGGAAGGGGAAAGTTAGGTTTTACCTCTTGGGAGTTGGAATCCCAAGCCAAAATCTCCAAAATGCTCCAAATCCTCCAATCCAAGCTTCCAAGCTCCCAAATCTAGCTCCAACTCTAAATCTAGGCTCTACCCACCTTGGTTGGGGAAGAATGTAGGGTTAGGGTTCAATTAAGAAGAAGAAATGGAAAGAGGAAGGAAGAAAAATAAGAAAACTTACTTGTGAAGGAGAAAGGAAGAAGAAGAAGTAGTGGAGAAGAAGAAGAAGAAGTGAACCAAAAGGGGGGAGAGGGCTGCTGGTTCCACGGGTGGAATGGGGTTGGTAGGGGCCGGCCAACACAAATAAATGGGGTTACAAGTTTCTAAATTCCCAAAACGCCCCTATTGACTTGGTTTCGAGTTCCTGGTTCCAAAAGCACTCAAATTAACTCCAAATCTCTCCAACTAACCTCCTAAAAATAAAATAAATATTCTAAACCCAAAAATAGTCTCACAGGGGTGTAGGCTGGGTCGGACATGGGTCCACTAGGGTCTGACATGGATCCAGGCTAGCCAAAATCCTAAAACAATCAATAAAAAATAATACAATCAATAATTAATTATAAATACAATTTATTAAAAATAATGCACAATTAACTAAATTAAAAATAAAAAAATACCCGGCTCTGGAAATGGGATGGTGACATACCCCACCTAATTTTAATCCCATGTACTTCCAATTAATTTTAGAACACCAATTACATTAATTATTATTAAATTAGTGTAAGGACCCAACTTGAACCAAAACTAGATCCAGCACCAAACCAAATCCCCACTCACACCCTCAAGCTTCATACTATATACTGCATACCCTTTTTAGTCAATACATCACACCAAACATGGTGTTTTCCCTTATTTAATCCAAAACCCACTTTCTATGCAATTTTCTAATTGTTGGGGACTTTATTGCAAAAGTACAATGATGTGTCACCATCCTATTGGTCAAGCACATAAAGAAATCACCCCATCCTCCTCCTTTTGACCGTTCAACTCTCTCTCCCTCTCTCTTCTTTTGTTTGTGTATTTTTCTCCATGTTGAATCTAGGCCACTCATTCAAATGGAGCCATCATCAGCACATACACCATTATGTAAGTGTTTCTTGGTTGAACATGTGAGCAGTAGGCATCAATCTAGAGTTAACCGTAGCGTAGTACCTTGTATCAATAGTTCTATAATATGTGTCATTATAGTTAGTATTGGTACTATTGGTTCCAGAAGATAGTATCAGAGGAAATTGTATTAAAAATTAATGGAGCATGATATTCAATTTGATGGTTGATACTTGGGTGTGTCAAGAGTAAAGAAATGTATATGCATAAAGGGAATTAATGAGTGTGCCACAGTAGGAGAGTACCCATAAGTGTATAAGAGAGTGTGAGAGAATAAAGATATATTGTGCTAAGTAGTGAGACTGGTGTTACAGATAAAAGTAGGTCCTTGATGTGATTAGATTTGAGTGTACCGGTATATGACTAGTGATGGATGTATCACCTGATATTGAGGCCAGTGATGTGTTGGAAGCAATAGATGGAAGAGTGTCTAGAAATTATGTACAGGATGCAAAGTGGGTGTTGAGTGTCAGTTTGATGAGGTAATCTAATGATGAAGCTAGTGTTACTATACCACGAGTGCTAGGTGTTTCTACATCAATGATTAGTTAAGCAAGGTGCTAGTAACAGTAAGTACTTCGTATGATAATATTAGATTGGTATATCAGTTAATATGGATAAAAAAATTACTCGAAGTAATAGTACAAGTAATCCAGGCAGTGTAATATTCAGTACACAGTTGAGGTTGTAGACAATTGGTGTATCTGTGTGTATCTTGTGTGTTAGAGACTGTGAGTATATATATACTTAGAAAGATGTGAATTTAAATTTATAATTTGAAAATTAGAAATAAATTTTAATTTTTTAGAATTTTTGAGGAGTTAATATTTTATATTATTAAAATTTTTGAGGATTCAAATTCAATTCAATAAATATAGTCAAAGCTATAAAGATTTTTGGAAGTGATTAAAATTTTATTTCAATATTTGAATATTTGACTTTTGAGGAAAGTATATACATGTTATTCTAAATTGTTCGAGAAGTTAAATTTTTAGGATTTTATTTTGAAGATAAAATTTTATGGTAGGTAAGAAATGTATAACAGTATATGAGTGGATGAAGTGCATGTGTAAGGATCTGTTGGCTTGAGCATGCCTGAGATGGCAGTGCAAACTGACTTGGGTGTCCATCTAGAGATGTATTAGATGGAGCAGTACTTAGTGTGTTGTGTTGCCCTTGGCATGCGCTTGAGTGATAAGAACAACTAGTATAAACAATTATAGTAGGTAAGAGCGCTAGGAGTAGGTGTGCTAGTAATAGAAATAGTGGTACCAAAGGATAGGGGTATCAAACTTTGGATGCATTATTAAACCATGGTTGCGTTAGCAGGTTCGGTTCTTTTCTTTCCTCCTGTTCCTTTTTCCATCTTTTGATTGATTGATTGATTCCTTAGTATCGTAGCTTATATCAGTGATTTTCTTGCTAGGATTTAGTTAGTAGTACACCCCGATAGAGAATGCAATACCATGACAAAAGTAACCATAATCATGTATATTTTTCTTTATATTGAATATTCTATGACTGTAGGTGAGATTTTCTTAGACCTTGATTGCTAGGGCTTGACCGTAGTAAAAATTAATAAAGAGGTTATTACTAGACAAAAAGAGACAAGGTGCCTTAAATTTTGAGGATAAACATTAATTTAAATAAAGAGTTAAGAATTTAATATGGCAGAATTAACGATTTTGTTAAATCATTAATTTTTATGAAGATTAAGATATGATTGAATTTGTCATTAAATTTTGAAAAATTTAAGAAGATAACCATTACATTTATTTGGCTGCAAGATATAAATTTTAAAACTTATATTTTGAATGCTGTATTTGAAGACTTCGAAAGTATTACAGTGTTGAGTATTGTGTGAAAAAAAAGGAATCGAGGAATAAGATCACTAATGGATTAGTGTTTGAATTCAATTTTTGGGATAAGAATTTAAATTTTATTAATACGCATCGATTGGGCTTAAATTAGAGGAGTAAGATGATTAATGGATTAGTGTTTGAATTTAAATTTTTGGGATAAATTTTTTAATTTTTTTATAAATATGCATTAATTGTATTTCAATTAGATGATTGGATATTAAATTTTTTGAGTATTTAGTTATTAACTTAAAAAAATTTAGGAGATTGTGATAAGAATGGAATTTGATTTTGAAGATTTTCAAGAATATGATATTTATAAAATTTTCAGAAATTTGTGAAATAACAATATGGATTTACTTCATGATTATATAATTTGATGAATTTAAATTTTGATGGTAAAATAAATAAATAAATACAACTATGTGGATTTTAAATTTCGAGGACGAAATTTTTCTAAGGAGGGTAGACTTGTCACTACCACAATCGAAAATAGGGGTAATTTTGACATTTTATTTATTATAAGTGATGTGTGTATTTATTTTAAATAATTGCATGATGTGTGTATAGATATATATTATATTGTATAGTGTTCATTAATGTTTAAGTTAGTAGACTGGACCTAGAAGCCCACTAGATAAACCTCTGACCAAAATATAGAGTTATGGATTTAATTAGTATTTATTCATGATAAAATATTAAGGATTATAATTTATTATTGTGATTTTATTTCATTGTTGTGCCTTACCGTTGCTTCGATATTTGGAACGCTATCCTAGCCATCGCCTTCCTATAAATTTTACACCTTTGTCCTAGACGTGCCCATCATCCATTCTGACCCTTGTATAACTCATAAATATGCTTTCTTGTGCTTCATTTTAGTCGCACAATATTCGTCACGAACGTTTATTTTTAATTCCAAATAAATCCAATTTTGCATCTTTGTGCGTTCCAATCAAAATTAGAGAAACAATCTTGACCCATTTTGTGCAACCTAAATTAAGATAATATTCTATTCTGAGTCTTCTATGTCTATGATACTTGTGTCCTACCTAATTTTAATCCCATGTACTTTCCATTAATTTTAGAACACCAATTACATTAATTTTAATTAAATTAGTGTAAGGACCCAACTTGACCCAAAACTAGATCCAATACCAAACCAAACACCCACTCATACCCTCAAGCTTCATACTAAATATCATACACCCTTTTTAGCCAATACATCACACCAAATATAGTATTTTCCTCATTTAATCCAAAAACCCACTTTTTGTGCAATTTTTTAATTGTTGGGGACTTTATTGCAAAAGTTCAATGATGTGTCACCATCCTATTGGTCAAGCACATGAAGAAATTACCCCCTCCTCCTTCCTTTTACCGTTCAACTCTCTCTCCCTCTCTCCTCTTTTGTTTGTATATTTTTCTCCATGTTGAATCTAGGCCACTCATTCAAATGGAGCCATCCTTACCACACACACCATTATATATATATATATATATATATATATATATATATATCATAACACCTCTCCCAATGCAAACCCCATCCCAAGATGTACTTGGCCGGCCGTAATCCCTAGGTTGTCAACATCATCTTCTCCCTTATGCAACTCTCCTTTCTCCATTATAATTAACAACATCAAAACACAAAACCCTAACTATAAACCCCATATCTCCTGTTCACCATCCCCTCACCCTCAGACCCGACCGCCTGGATCGTCCCCGAGCAGCCGGCCAACTCCGGCCTTCCCCCGGCTTTCTACTCCTTCCCCGAGCAGCTGATCCCAGACCGTATCCTCCACCGGAGCATCGACTTCACCGTCGACATCCACCATCGTCGTAATCATCTCCATCGCAGAACAACCCAGACTTCAACCCCGTTCTCCTCCACAACCCGCCGGCCTCCTCGACCTCCGTCTCCAACACCACTCAACGACTCCCTCCACCGCTTGTCCGACAACACGTAGCCAGCACCGAGAAGATGCACCTTCTCCATGACTTCACCTCATTTGAGACTCACAGTAGCCGCCTGAACTTTATCCCTGTCCATCCGACCTTGCCTGAACACCCACGTCAACCCCGCCTCTTCACCACCACGGCTTCCCGACCTCCTCGCCTGAATAACCCATCGACCTCCTCCTGTTCATCCATGTTCATCATCACCTTCATTATCATCACCATTATCATCATCATCATCATCACCTTCACCATCATCACCATCATCATCACCTTTATCATCATAACCATCATCATCATCATCACCAATCATCATCGTCGTCATAGTCGTCATTATCGTCATCGTCGATCTCGTGCATGTGCACAAGTTCGTACCTGTCCCCTCTTCATTCGTAATTTTATGTGTACGTATGTGTGAATAGTGTTAGGGATTAGTATTGCTTCATGACAGTTTCAGTTAGTTGACTTCAGACCCGTATCGGTGAACCCAATGACTAGTGTGCTCGTACATGTGTGCGCGTATGCTTATAATATTAATTGATATATATATATATATATATAAATATATGGATATATATATATATAAGTAATTATTGCTAAGTACTAGTTATGACTGTATATATATATACTATATAACCCTAGTATAATTATGGATATCCCGTATTTATATTGACCATGTGACCCTGATAATTATGAGTTGTTTTCCTTGTATACAATTACGTACTGGCTAGACGTATTAGTGATTGACTATCTAATTTTATACAACATTTGAAGACGTGACACCCGTGCAGTTAGACGCACATTTGACCATGTTAGTTGACCAGTGTCATACCTAGAGTAGCCCCTGAGTTCAGTGTATTTATGTTGATTGTGTGTTAGTGTATCGACTGATGCTATATTGTATTATATAAAATGTCTATAGGATTGTTGGATTATTCAGACAAGACTTTGGAAACAGGATATTGGTATTGCCAGCAGCAGGACCCCAGGTGAGTACATTCTCTAACAGTTTTTATTATGTTGATCATCTCTATTATTCTAGTTGTACAGCGTACATAATTCTGACACTTTGGATACACGAGTTGGCATCATCGTGACCTGTCACGAGGAGTCATGATTGGGATCCATCGTGCTAGCTGGGGAAACAGAAAAATATTAGTAGATTATATGATCATACCCAAATCTACATGAATCATATCTCACCCATATCTCACGTCGGTGCAGCCTGACCATTAGATGCCTCATAGCCTGTTATGTATGATTAGCATAACTATTGCTTGCATCATAGCTATCCGGTTGGTTAGCCTGAACTTACATGAATTATAGCTAATCATACATAGAAAGCTTGATCAGTCCCAAGCCGATCATATGATATGCTGATATTTTACACACTTAGCTAGATAATATATACATGTATCTCTAATTTATTGATCTAGCATTTTCCTATGTTCTAGTAATTGTTCTAGCATTCACTTGTCCAATTCATTGTTCTAGCATGTACTTGTATTCTTGTTCATTGCTAGTTATACCATTGATGATGACATATGCTCCAGTATTTCTATTTCCAGTATTTTATTATCTCCAGTATTTCTTATTGCCAATATTTATATCCATATTGTATTTCTTTACACTATATTATAGTTTTTGTCAATATACATGGAACTGCTGTTAGAGATGTACTTTATTCCATCCTGACTGGAAATATTTTTCCAGACTATGACTTAGAGGACTTATTTCCAGCATACTTGGATATTTGGATGTTATAGATTGCAGGTTAGATTATTTTGTTGTTTAGACTTGTCATGTATTTCATATATTTTCTTCGATATCTCATCATGCTTTATTTTCCGTGATTGGGTATTCCATATTATATTGTGATATCTATGTCTCCTTATGGAGTTGGATATTCATGTGAGAATGATTAGATAGTATTGTGACCTAGACAGCATTCTACCGCCGATGCTGTGGCGTAGACTGGACGTAGCCACGTACTCGTACCCCTATATCGGGTGCGGGTCATGATACTCAGGATCTTCAGTACTATACCAGCTAACAGTCCCGGATCTCTTATGCTAAAGTATTGACAGAAGCCAGGATTCAGGAGGCCATCAGCAAGGGAAAAGGGAACCAACAAAGAATTTAGCATAGACCAGCAAAGACACAACAATGAGGGCCTATTAGATGACCAATGGGACAAAAACAACAACAGAGGACAGGGCCCTACCAGCTCAAAGAACCTTCGACTTGCCATTTTTGTGAAAAGAAGGGGCATATGCAAAAGGAGTGTAAGAAGAAACTGGAAACTTATTTGATCTACGGATCAGGACACCATCAGGCTCAAGATTATTCCCAGCATAGAGCTATTGTTTAATTTGGAGGGCAGAAGCCAGCAGTACCGGCACCAGGAGCAACCAACTAAGGAGGAGGAGTAGTGCTTCGTCTACCAGCTCTAGGAGGCCAGCAGAGAGGACCACCCTTGGCACCACAGGCAGTGCAGTTCGAGAGAGCCAGACAGTAGGTAGGAGCTCAAAGTCAAGGACATGTGTTTTTATTGACTCAGTGAGGAGAAGAGACTGAAGGAGAGGCTATTAAAGGTATTATTCTTTTTGGATTACCTGCTACTATTTTATTTGATTCTAGGACAATTCCTTCATTCATCTCATCTAGATTTGTAGCAATGCATAGAATAGCTACTTCACCATTGCCTAATAGTTGGAGGATTCTTACCGAGGAAGGAATAGTGCGTGTAACTAGTACTTGTAGGACTTGTTCAGTTATTATTTGTGGACAGGAGATGAGAGCTCGACTTTTGGTATTTCCAATGCCAAATTTGGATGTAGTATTGGGGATGGATTGGCTTAGTCAATATTATACAGTATTAGATTGCCATAAAGGTTGTGCTATCTTTAAGCCGCCAACCCAGCCTGAGTTTGAGTTCATGAGAGAAACTATAAAGAAGGGAGTAGGCCAGTATGATGGAGCTTGCATGATAATAAAAGTTACGCCGCTATTGATTATTGAGGAGTTTATAGATGTCTTTCCAGACGAGTTGCCCGATTTGCCCCCAGATTTACTATTAAGTTGGTACTGGAAGGAGTGTCGATATCATCTAATATTTATCGACTGGCAAAGAAGGAGCTAGATGAGCTAAAGGCACAGTTACAAGAGTTGCAGGACAAGGGATTCATTAGGCCAAGTGCATCACCTTGGGGAGCCCCAGTGTTGTTATTGCCAAAGAAATATGGAATAGTCCGTATGTGTATTGACTACAGATCCCTTAATGCAGCGACCATAAAGAATAAGTACCCTTTTTCATAGAATGATGACTTATTCGACCAACTGACATGAGCATGGGTTTTTTCTAAGATTGATCTGAGATCGGGATACCATCAAGTGAAGATGAGGTGCAACTATATTCAACGACTTTTAGGACTCGCTATGGTTACTACGAGTTCTTAGTAATGCCCTTTGGAGTGACCAATGTGCCAGCCATGTTTATGAATTTAAAGAACCAAGTATTCGATCAGTACTTTGACAAATTTGTGGTCGCATTCATCGACGATATTGTGTTGTACTCAAAGAGCCATGAGGAGCACGAGAAATATTTGAGGAAGGTGCTATAAACATTGAGACATCAGAAGTTATATGCTAAGCTGAGCAAATACGAGTTTCTCCTAGATCATGTATCTTTTCTTGGGCATATTATCTCGGAAGAAGTTATATCAGTGGATCCAACTAAGATATCAGTAGTAGAGACATGGCCAACCGTAACTGACGTCTCAGAGGTACAAAGTTTTCTAGGACTTGTCTGATATTACCGGAGGTTTATGAAGAATTTTGCGAAGATTGCAGAGCTTATAACAAAGTTGAGACGCAAGACCAGGAGTTTGTGTGGACAAAGGAGTGTCAGATGGCCTTTGATGAGTTAAAGAAGCACCTGACTACAGCACCGATCTTGACCATACCTACTGGAATAGGAGGATTTGTTATTTATAGCGATACTTCTGGAAAAAGATTAGGATGCGTCTTGGTGCAGCACGGTAAGGTGGTAGTCTATGGTTCTCGACAATTGAGGATACATGAGAAGAACTACCCCAGTCATGAGCTGGAGCTTGTAGCAGTAATCTTTTCTTTGATGCTTTGGAGGCACTATTTATACGGAGAGACTGTAGAGATTTTTACAGATCATAAGAGCCAAAAGTATGTCTATACTCAGAAGGATCTGAACCAGAGACAGTGACGATGGCTCGAGTTGATGGCAGATTTTGACATTGAGCTACAGTACCATCCGGGCAAGGCTAATGCAGTAGTGGATGCGTTGAGTAGGAGACTGATGGTGTACTTCTTGACAACACAGAAGGAATTGTTATATGATTTCGAACAGTTGGGCATAGAGGTAGTTATGCCAGAAGAAGTCGAAAAGTTGATGAACCTTCAAGTGAAATCATTATGGATGGAGCGTATCAAGGCAGGTATGTCCACCGATGCGAGATTTCAGCAATATCGATAAAGGACTGAGGCTGGATTAAATACTGGACTGAGGATACTAGAAGATAGGACTTTGAGGTATGGAGATCTCCTCAATGTTCCTAATGGAGATCTTAGGCAGGAACTAATAACGGAGGCTCACAGTTCAGTATACTCTATTCATCTGGGTAGTACAAAGATGTATAGAGACTTGAGACAGCATTACTGGTGGCACGGGATGAAGCGAGAGATAGCATAGTTTGTGGCAAAGTGCTTGGTGTGCCAACAAGTTAAGGCTGAACATCATAGATCAGCAGGACTACTTCAACCGATTCCCATCCCAGAGTAGAAATGGAAGAACATTACCATTGACTTCGTTACAGGTTTTTTGAGGATTCCAGCTTGCCGACATACAATTTGGGTGATTATGGATAGATTGACTAGCACACTTCTTACCCTTTAGAGTTGGGCAATCTACAAAAGTTCTGGCAGAGATGTACATGAAGAAGATTATATGCCTACATGGAGTACCAGTCAGCATAGTTTCAGATAGTGATTCGAGTTCACATCACACTTTTGGAGGAGCATGAAGGAGAGCCTAGGAATTAGATTAAAGTTTAGTACTTACTATCACCGGCAAACAGATGGACAGTCAGAGCGCACAATTCGTACATTGGAGGACATGTTGAGAGCGTGCATGCTTAACTTTAGAGGATCTTGGGAGGATCACTTGCACTTGTTGGAGTTCTCTTACAATAATGCTACCAAACAAGCATTCAGATGGCTCATTTTAAAGCATTATACGGAAGGAAGTGTCGATCATCAGTATGTTGAAGTGATGTGGGCGGGAGACAGATACTTGGACTAGAGTTGGAAACTCGCACAGTGGAGAAGGTCAAATAGATTCAAGGTTATCTTCGAGCAGCATAGGATAGACAGAAGCAATGAACAGTTACTCACCGTCGACTACTAGAGTTCAAGTCGGGAGATCGTGTTCTTAAGGATCTCCCCTACTAGAGGAACCATCAGATTTGTAGGTAAAGGGAAGCTTAGTTCAAGGTACATCGAACAGTTCGATGTATTGGAGCATATTGGTGAGGTTGCTTACAAGCTAGCATTACCACAAACCTTAAAGGGTGTCCATGATGTATTACATGTTTCATAGTTGAGGAGATTTGTGACAGATCCTAGCATTATACTGGATCATTCAGAGATCAACATGGGACCGAGTTTGTCTTATGAGGAGCAATCGGTTGAGATTCTCGACCGCAGGAATAAGGTACTAAAGGGGAAGACCATTCGACTAGTCCGTGTTGCTTGGAAGCATCATTCACCGGGCGAATCCACTTGGGAGAGGGAGAATACTATCTTAGAGAATTTTCCCCACTTACGTGAGGCTTCAGGTATGGATTTACATACCACATTCTTATTTTTCTAGATCGTGATATATTCTTAATTTTGAGGACAAAATTTTCTAAGGTGGGTAGGTTATAAACCCCCTTACTCAAAAATATGTATTTGTGTGTATTTTATATTTAATGTATTTATTTAGATTATTTTAAAATCAATTAAAACTCAATTGTTTCATTAGGGATCTTTACCGTAGTTTGGAGATTAAAAACATAGGACGACCTCAAAATCTATATTGCCCTTCGTAAGAAGTAGCCACCACTGGAGACACTACTCGTAGAATATTCTCGTGACAGGAAATTCGATCAATCAACATTATTGTAGCACTAGTGTAACAACTAAAGTTTTTTGTATTTAATATTTAGATATTTTATATAATTTATTCATGGTTTTTCTAATCCAAACTTTCTACAATTAGAAAACCATAATTTTAATTGCCATCATGAGTCCCCCATTCCAATCTAGACAATTTCTTTTTTTTAAGATTTGCATTTATTTAGCTATTATTTATTCTCTTAGAATCCCAATCAAATCTTAATGATTATTGGGTTATTAATTTACCAAAGATTTGCTATCAACCAAATTAGGAAACCACTTATCCTACTCCTACCCCATGACCGAAACCCCCCATACCCGCGGATTCCCCCTCATAGTCGCCGACCGCTCTCCCTTTCTCTCTCTCTCTCTCTCTCTCTCTCTCTCTCTCTCCCTCTCTCTCTCTCTCTCTCTCTATATATATATATATATATATATATATATATATATAACAACTTCTCATCTTAAACCCTAACCCTAATCTAAACTTCTCTTCACCTCCTCCCTTAAGGCCACCGACCCCATCCTTAGGACCGCCGACCCCCCCACGCGGACACTCCAAGGCCAACCACCTCCATCCACGAACCCTAGTGCATCATATTTCTTCTTCTAGTAAGTTCTTTCTTTAAACCTTCTCTCCCTCATATTTCTTCTTCTAGTAAGTTCTTTCTTTAAACCTTCTCTCCTTATTCCTCCAATTTCTTTTATATAAATATTTATATATATATAAATAAATGATTTTTATATGTGGTTACAATTTATTGCCATATTCTTTATTGTAGGTTTTGATTTTAGAGTTTTCATGTAGAATTTTGAACCCATGAATGCATGTATGCACCTATAGGTAGAAACCATGATTAAACCATGTTAATAAAAGATAAATATGATTATCAAATTATTTTTATCCATATTTTACTGTTTTATTCAAAATATTAGTAAGAAAATATTTTTTTGATATAAATTGCTTGTACAATGTAGGGTGACCTAGTTTAATGTTCAATCCAAAACTCCGTATCGAACCCTTCTAAAACCTTGTAAATAATTAAAATATGATGTTATTAACCTATATTAAATTCAATTTTTAAAATAAATTCCAGAATTATTACTTTTTGATTAAAATGAATTTATGCGTAAACAAGACACATAGTTGACCTAGTTTACTTGTAAACGTATTGTAACTTATTCTTTGGCCATATATGAATGTCCTCCTTATTATTTATGATTAAAAATTATTTTTCCTGAATTAAATATGATTTAGAATTTTCATGCAAAGCCTAATAGTAGGGTTATAATGGCAAAATTTTGTCGACACTATTGCTAAAAGACTTGTATATGCCCAACGGAAAGACCATTAAGTAGTATTGATAAATATACATATTGGAACACATTAAATAATTATTTTCTAATATTTTAGAATTATTTTCAGAATTTAAAATTTTATTTATAAATTTATCTTTTGAGAACTTGCATGTCGGAGAAACCCTATTTAGCACCTATATTTTCATGACTAGTTGCCAACCTTCGTAGAAACCCTTTGTGGGATAAAAACCTTTAATTTGATTATTTTTATAATTAATTACAAAATTATTATTATAAATTAACCATGTTTGATTGCATGTTTTTAAGTATGTAAACATAAAAGTCTACTTTCAAATAACTAGTTCGACGAGTTGTACAAGTTGCATAGCTTTGTGAATTCGCGTAGTTGAATAATTTAAGATACGTACGTGAGATTGTTGTCACCTTTGCATGAGAATTATTAATACCAAATACATAATTATTAACCCATCCATGTAGCTCAAACCATAAGGCTAATAGTGTAATTAGCAACTTAGTGTAGCGTCTAATTAGTGTGTGATATATACATTTATAGGAGATCGAGACCATCCGGTTGAGGACTCAGGAGCAGGTTTACTTTGTTCGCAGCTTGAGGGTGCAGGCAAGTACACCTTGCTTATTTATATTTTTCAGTTTACATTATGCCTAATTATTATTTGCTAGTTGTGTGCTCGCGTCTTAGAGTAGTAGACTTACCTTGTATATTGGGAAGGTACATGGTATCTTCTGATCCGACACTTGTATAACACGTACACTGAGTGAGTGAGTGCATGGACTAGCGTGTTGACTGTACATCGATACATGAGTTCGCGTCTTGTGTTTGTAGTTGTTGTTAGTTTTGTTCTAGATTTGTATTGACGTCGTTACATTATGCCTACACTGTGTATACGATTTTGATAGTACATTGGGAGGAGAGAATCTACTAGTTAGAGTACGGGATTTTATTTCTTACTGTGTAAATGGTGTACCCCCGAGTTCTGTTGAACGCCAGGTGGGATGACCGATTTTTCTATTTCTCCCCCCTCATGCGCCACTAGAGATGTCTCGAGTGTATTTCACATAGATGGTTTAGTTACCCTATTTATTGTTTACTGTTTTACTTTTATACATGTCAATTTTTTGTGTACTTGTTATGTCCCTCTGAGTACCTAGCACCTTTTCCAGATCCAGATGATCACTTATACCCGACGAACTAAGGAGTTGGAGATTTACTGACAAGGATCTTGAGGTGGAGCCACAGGAGTTTCCTTAAGCTATAGATGATGGTTGCTTAGTGTCTTGGTATCCTTATCTAGTTAGCTTACACCCGGACTATTTTATTATTATCTAGTTGTACTAATTTCATTATTATTTCTTACTTTATTATCATGGACTGTTCTCCACTAGACTTTATTTGTAGTAGATTCTGAGACTTTATCTATTCATCAAGTTTTCTATTATGTGATATTTGTTGATGAGACTAGATTATTACCTTCATGTGATATTGTGATTAGTTATATTTTACAGCATACTATGATTGGTTAGGTCCATTAAATTGGGTTCCTATACTTCTTCATACAGCTGGTATGTGTACGTATACCTGGTTCTACATATTTTGGGATTGGGGCGTGACAGTTACCGATGTTGGGGAAGCATATTTCTTTTTTTATGTTTTTTCGTATTATTCTTAGCTAGTAGACTTAGTGGACTTTAGTTTCTTTGTTGCATTTATTTTATTTCTACCGGGTTTGTTTCCGAGACCTTCTGAGTTGTAGTGGATTATTTTTTAAATTATTTATTTAGACTATTAGTTGTGGATGATATGTGTGAACTATGTACTTGGTGTGGTCCATTGTTTATCATAGACAACGTACTACCATCGATGTTGTGGCATAGGTTGGTCTTGGCACGTACTCGTATCCCAAAAAGTGGGAGCGGGTCATGGCAGACTTCAACCAGCTCTTCCCTTAACGTGTCTACAAAATTACCCAAGCTGGTAGTCACCTTTACAAAAAGTCTAGAAAATCGAAGCCGAATTATTTTATCCTCCGAAAATTTTGAGAATAACGTACCCTAGGAAGATGTCTGTATGTCTTGTCTTTCAAACTTGTCAAAGGCTGCTCTCACTATAACCAGGTTTCAAAGGAAATATCTGTGAACGATGACCCAGGACTATCCATCACTTCTGATGGCACGTACTCCACTACCGCCACAGTTTCAGGTTAATTGACCTCTATATCATCCTTATCTTGACTATCCCATTCTTTAGTTCCTCTATCTCCTTTAGGTGGTATAGAAGAAGGTTCGCGCTCAGGTTCTACGTCTCCTTTTGGTGTTCGCATTAGTTTATGATCAGGAGATGAGATAATTATTTGTATATCTTATTCCGAAGGAGAATGTGCTTTGGTTGCCACCTTTTACGATCGTCTTGTCACCACCCCTGGTTTCTGCATAGTTAAGGAAAAAATAGTCTAAATTTTTTAATAAAGAGGGTTCATTGATATTGAGCATAACAGTTTTACCGATACAGCCATAGCATCTAGGATAGGGTCTACCTCTGGAATGGTCAACGTCATAGTCTTTGCCTCCTATTTCTACGTTTCCTTCGTCATATCACCCCGGTCTAGCCTTTATTGCCTTAGTGGAAAAACCTTAACTTACAACTTAACATAACTTAGTAGAGATATTAACTACCTTAACCTAATCTATTCTAACATATCACTCTAAAACAATACTATAGTATCTTACCCTCTCTTATTTGATACCACACATATGATACTCCTGACACTAAGACTTGAATTCACCCTCACTATTACCTTAACCTTACCTACACTCACTAATACTTTTTATACCTATACACTCTAACTCTAAGTCCAGTACTCACCTATATAACAACTATGTTTCCCCCATACCTGAACCTCCCTATCAACACTAGCAAAAATATCACCACACTACTAACCAACACCACTGCCCAGGTCCTACTACTGATACACTGATACTAAGCTTTCCTCCACCTTGCCAAGTCTGAACTTAACCCGATTGTTCATGCTCACTCCAATTGATACACAAATTCCACACACTTAGTGCAAACCCGATCACATACATCCACACTCACAAAGCAACCTGTACACATTAGTGCAAATGCAACTAAAACATAACTTTACAGCAAATTTTTGTTACCTCAAGTCTGAATACCTGGCACTACAACTGAACCAATCTACCTTAGCTCATGGTATTCCTCCTTCTAACACAAGCCACATCTCTTCCTACCTGCTACTGCTCATTTGTTAGCAGTGCACATAGCCTTCAATCCATACCCATAGATACCCCAACTCCTATAGCAATCCATCCTACACCCAACCATGCATTGCTCATACAAATGCTAAACATCAACAACAAAACCAACAACAATACAACAGTAATTCCACGACAGCAGTTCCTCTATACCCTACTTCACTATGCCACCCTTGCAACCCAATACTCAAATACCCAACTGTGTACAAGCTATATACAATAACTACATCAGGCCACTCCTCACAACAACAGCAACAATCACCAAATACACTGATTGCAGCACACTCAACTCTCTTCACTGAATAAGTATTGGCTTCCCGCCTTACTCTATTGTACATCTTTGATACATCACACAACTATTATTTAACATGAAGTCATACTCCAGCCTATTGCACTAATCTCAGTTACAACATCACCACACAATCACATAAACACACTGCATATGCACACTCATACTTCTACTAGTTAGAACTACGCTAACACACAACAACAATAAATAATGCTGTATATCATATAAGTATATACTAACATATGTATATATATATATATATATATATATATATATATATATAAGGTTGAAAGAACACAATACCCAAAGTAATGTCTATTCACCAAACACCTTGAGTGCACGATTAGGATACTTATGATACGCACCCAAACGAAGCATCAGAGCCACCTATTCTCCATAATAATTATATAGACATCTCAATTACATATAATATTAATATTAATAATAATAATAATAATAATAATAATATAACTAGTTAAAATAGGAATTGAAGAGAATTAACACAAATAACCCAAAATGAACCCCATATCTCATTGTATCTCGAAATACCATGATACACTCTGCTCGTGTCTGGATACATACCTAGTCTCATAGCATCAATCTATGTCTAATTAGATCTAATTGGTCTCATGATATACACTTGATATATCAATCTCGAAATTCCTCAAAAATGGGCAAAAATTATCATTTAGAAATCACAATAGAGGTCCTATGAACCTAGTTCTTGATCCTATAGGTAGCCCTAAGTCAAGAAAGGTTTCCTAATGGTTAAATGCATAAATTAGACTCTAAATTATAGAAAAATTAGAATTTACCTATTGGGAGATGGATTCCCAATAAAAAACCCAAATGGACACAATTAAGACACAAGCTCCTCGTTAATTCTTTCTCCTTCAAGTGCTCCTTGCTAACCAAGCTTCAATGCTTCTTACATGATGTAATTAAGAGAGAATGAGAGTGATTTAAGGTAAATTTTGTGCAAGGGTGAGATAATTTGGAGAAGAACACAATTGGTGATCTAAAATGAATGAATTATTGAGAGAAGAGAGAGAAAGATCCTATTTTCATGTGGCTGTGTAATATCCAAGTTACCCCTACTAGTTAGTCATGACATTTTAATTAGGGAGGGCTATATTAAGAAGCTTCTAATTCTTCATGAGACTAATCTAATCTCCTTAATTAATTAAGGGCCAATATTGGGCTCAATGTGTCATGACAATATAATGGGTCCACTAATGATAAGTCCAAATAAAATAGGCTAGCCCACTAACCAATAAATAAATAACACAACATAATATAATATAATATAATATAATTAATTAGTAGCACATATATAAATATTTAATTAGTAAATAATAAGTATGTTAAATGACAGAAATACCATCATCTAGAAATATGGTAGTGATAAGTGTACCCTCTTTAGAAAAAAATTATTCTCAAAATTTAAGGAAAGAACTAGAACTACAACAAACAATCACAGTAAGCAAGAAAGAATGATACCTCACGGCCTAAAAAGATAAGGGTATCGCTCGTGCATCTCGGCTTTCCTCTTCCAGCTAGAATCTCTCGAATAGTGATGCCTCCACACATCGCGTACCAAGAAAAATTGTCTAGTTTCACAGCACCTTCTCCCTGCGATCCAAAATCTCCACTGGCTGCTCTGGATAACTGAAAATTGGACCTACCTTGATCTCCGAGCAATCCAATATGTGGCTAGGATCTGCCATGTACCGTTTCAGCTATAATATATAGAACACATTATGTACTCCCTCTAGTGAAGGAGGCAAGTCTAGTCTATATGCCACTGTATCGACCCTCACAAGAACACCGAAGGGTCTGATTTACCGTGGAGTAAGCTTTCTGCCTCCACCAAAGGGAATCATGCCCTATATCAGAGAAATTCGAAGAACACCAGATCTCCAACCTAGAATAAAATATAGCCTTAACACTTAATAGAAAATAATGCAAACACAAGCAATACAAACAGAATTTATACCTCAAACTTCAAAGGTCTCCCATGGCTATCGGCCCAATGTCGTTGTTTGTCCTACGCCCCCTGAAGTCTATCTGTAATGAGATTCATCTCCTCAGCTGCATCCACAATTATCTCTAGTCCTAACAAGACCCTCTCACCAATATCATTCCAAGATAGAGGAGTACGACAACTCTGTCCATATAAAGCCTCGAATGGTCACATCTCGATACTGGCCAGGTAACTATTGTTGTAAGCAAACTCTACCAGGTGACGATAATTCTCCCAAGAGCCTCTGAAATTTAAAACACAAGTGCGAAGCATATCCTCGAGAGTCTGAATAGTCCTCTTCGACTGTCCGTCTGTTTGGGGGTGATATGCGGTACTGAACTTGAGCTGGGTGCCCAAGATAGCCTACAAACTTCTCCAAAAGTGGGATGTGAAACGATTATTCCAATCTGAGATGATGCTCACAGAAACTCTATACAATCTAATAATTTGTCGCACATACATCTCCGCTAGCTTCTTCGTAGACATACCCACTTTAAATGGCAAGAAGTTATCCGATTTGGTCAACCTGTCTACGATGACCCAAATTGCATATTTACCCCCTGGAGAACGCGGAAGCCCTGAAACAAAATCCATAGTTACATGGTCCCACTTTCACTTTGGAATGGGTAAAGGCTGAAGTAAACCAACTGGCCTATGCCTCTCTGCCTTTACCTGCTAGCACACTAAACATTTGGTTACGAAGCACACTATATTTCACTTTATGTCATACCACCATATATGCTCCCTCAGATCTCTATACATCTTGTTGGAACCTGGATGTATAGAGTACCACGATCGATGCGCCTCCTGAAGAACCTTCTCGTGCAATATCCCACTTGGCATAAACAACCTGGTACCGTGCCATAATTATCCATCCTCAGCAATAGTGAAGTCCTCAGATAATATCATCTGAACCTGTGATCTGATTCTCCTCAGAGACTTATCATCTTACTTTGTAGCTCTAATCTTTTCTATCAACTCAGACTGTATCTGCAATCCCCATATCTAAATCTCGACACCAGGTACCAGTACCTCAATACCCAAACTCTCATGATCGACCAATATATGTCTACTAGTAGTCAAGTACATAATCATTAGATACCTGCTCAAGGAATAAGCGACTACGTTGGCCTTCCCTGGATGGTACTACAAAGATATGTTAAAGTCCTTCATCAACTCCAACCATCGACGTTGTCTCATGTTTAGCTCTTTCTGTGTAAATACGTACTTCAAGCTCTTGTGGCCTGTGAAGATCTCTACACGCTCTCCATACAGATAGTGTTTCTACAGCTTTAGAGCAAAAATAACCGCTGCCAGCTTCAAATCATGGGTAGGATAATTCTTCTCCTGAGGACATAATTGCCTGGAAGTATAGACAATCACCTTCCCATTCTGTTGTAAGGCACAACCCAAACCCTTCCCTGAAGCATTACTACAGCTAGTGAATCCACCCGATCTCGATGGCAATGTAAATACTGGAGTTGTAGTCAACCTTTTCTTCAGCTCCTCAAAAGCGGCCTGACACTCCTCTGTACAGACAAACTCCATATCCTTCCTTGTCAGCTAATTCATCGACTCTATAATCCTGGAGAAGACCTATAAAACCTTCGGTAATAACATGCTAGCTACAAAAATGCCAGATCTCTGCTACTAAACTTGGAGTAGCCTACGACTCCACTTCTGAAATCTTCTTCGGGTCCACTGAGATCCTGTCATCTGTATCACATGACCAAGAAATTCAACCTTGTCAAGGAAGAAATCATACTTTGAAAGCTTGCCATAAAGCTTCTCCTTCATGAGAGTATCCAAAACTATCCTCAGGTGCTCCTTATGCTCCTCCGGGGTCTTCGAATACACCAGAATATCATCAATAAATACCACCACAAACTTATCATGATACTGGTGGAACACCTTGTTCATCAGATTTATGAATACTGTCGGGACATTGGTCAACCCAAAGGGCATAACCAAGAACTCAAACTGGTCATACCGAGTCTGAAAAGTTGTCTTCAGAATGTCCTCCTTCTTCACTTTCACCTGGTGGTAACCCGACCTCAAATATATATTAGAAAATACCTTTGCTCCGATCAACTGATCCAAGAGATAATCATTCTTCGGCAGCGAATATTTGTTCTTGATAGTAAGGTTGTTTAGCGCCATATAGTCGATACACATGCGTACCGACCCATCCTTCTTTGGTATAAATAATACCAGGGCACCCTATGGTGATAAACTGGATCTAATGAAGCCTTTGTCTTATAACTCATCTACCTGTTTCTTTAACTCTACCAGTTTGTTGTTGTTAACTGTATAGACATGCTGACATATCGGCTCTGCACCTGGTACCAAGTCTATAGATAACTCAACATCTTGGTCGGGCGACAAACCCGATAAGTCCTCTAGAAAAATATCCATGAATTCTGTTATCAACGAATATGCCAAATCCTTCTCTTCCACCATGGCTCCACAGATGGCAACCTCACTCTGCTCCGCTTCTCCTCTGGTAATCTCAAAATATGGCTCTAGCGGTCTAAATAAAACTCTGCCTCCACGACAATCTATACTAGCATGAACTCAACTCCCAACCTCTCATTATAACTCTTCGATCCTTACAAACATTATTGACCAGGATAATGTCTCCCCGAGTCGTGATCTTGCAAGTCCTAGCCAAAGGTTCAGACTCTAAACGATGCTTAAGAGCAAAAGATATAAATACAAAAGAATGGAAAGCATCATAATCAAATAAAGCATAATCTGGAATAGAATCAAGAAGAACTAAACCTGATATCACATCCCCGACCGGCTTCTCCTTCTCAACGGTCATGGTGAAAGCTCGCCCTCGTAGTGTAGCTCTCTGCTACTGTTGGTGCTGGACAAAATATTACTGCTGAGTCGGTAAAATAGTTCCCCTCTGTTGTCCTGCATGTGGGTTCGTTGGTGCACTTTGTGCCGGTGCTTCTCCCTGGCCTGCTTGAACTGGAGCCACTATACACTCCTCAACTGGTGGCCTGGCTCTCCATAATAGAGATATACTTCAAGCCTCTTACTACAAACCTCCTACCCTATTTTTCAAATAAATTCCAAAATTAATATTTTTTATTAAATAATATTTTAAAAATAGTTTTTGAAAATGTTTGATGGTATATAATATTTTGGTGTGGAGTTACTTGCATATGCAACCAACGTAGGAGTATTAACTAGATAATAACCTAATTAAACTAGAGTAATAAGAGTCTAATTAGTGTAATAATTAATTAGTAGGTGTTCAAGACGTTCCTGTGGAGAGCTCCGGACCAGATTTGTTTTGCTCGCATCTTGGCTTGGAAGGAAAGTTCACCTTGTTGATTGTATTGTTCAGTTAACATATGCCTAGTTTTTATTTGTTTAGTTGTGTGCACGCATTTTAGAGTAGAAGACTTACCCAGTATCTTATGAAGATACGAGATATCTTCTGACCTAATATATGGTATGGTGGTCCAACCGTTATCCTTGTCTGGTTGTGGGGTTAGATTATTGTAAAGGTACGATATATCTTATGACCTGACACTGTTTTAAATACGTTCATTGTCTGAGTGAGTGAGAGCATGGACTAGGATGTCGACTGATAATCGGTACTAGAGTTCGAGTCTTATGTTAGTAGTTGGTATTGGTTTAGTTTTCTAGATATTATTTGACATTATTGCAATATGTTGGCACCGCGTATACGGTTATCAAAGTTCATTGGGAGGGAAGAATCTACTAGTGAGTGTATGGGTTTTCTATTTCTAATGGTGTAAATGGTGTATATTGTGTACCCACGAGTTCTGTGGAACGCCAGGTGGGATGACTGTTCTTTTTTTCCCTCAAGCACAATTAGAGATGTCTCGAGTGCTTTCACATAGATGGTTAGTTACCCTATTTATTGTTTACTTCTTTACTTTCATGCATGTCAATTTTTGTGTACTTGTTATGTCCCTTTTAGGACCTGGCACCCTTTCCAGGTATAGAAGATCATGATTATTTGCAGGAGCGCGGTTTAGGACTGGCTACTTCTTTCACTTTCGAGGAGGTTTTTCCTTAGAGCTTCTTGATCACTAGATGATGTACTTATTTTGTTTTCTTTCATATCCTAATTTGGTAGTAGATTTGTCTCCACCCAACTATTAGTTCTTCTCGACTGTTTCCTACTTGGTACATTGCCATATTGGGTTATATATTTCTATTTGGTTTTGTGGATGAGATTAGTATTGCTTGTGACTTGTGAAGTTATATACCACATGTGAATTATTATTATTCATAAAATAGCGTACGTATGTGTATGGTTTCCATATACTCGATTTGCCATATACATACGGCTCGCATGCTTACGAATTCCTAGTCCTACGTATTTTGGGACTGGGGCATGACATATTTTTAGTGGTGGCCCATGCAGGTCGAGAGTATATTATCTCGGTTACGTTATTGTGCCGAGCAAGGCTGCAAATAGGATTAGAGTATAGGATATTATCTATATACTTGACATCCCTTTTTATTTTTGTTCCAAATTCTTGAACTCACCTACCTTCCTTAACCTTCAAAATTCGACTCGCTTAATTCTCATGATATTGGTATCTGTATTTTCTTATTTGTTCCTATTTAATGTACTTTCCTAATAGTTCCTTGAGTATAACCTTACGCCATAATATAGAAATCCTTGTTGTTAGGGTTAGAAGATAATGATGATAGCATACCTACTAAGAAAAAAAATTAGAATATTGGTAGCTCCCAAAACTTTAGCATACCTAATAAACCCTAACATCCAACAACTTTAAATTGATTGACCATTATCCCCTAATATATTTAAGAATGACTTAAGAGCAGTATAGATACTACTAAGTTTAGTTAGAAATTGATCGTATTGTTTGACCCTAGTATCGAGGAACCAATAGAAATTTAGGGATGGAAATTAGCATTAAATGTAACTTCCATAATAAAATACTATAGGAGCTATTGGGCTTATAAATTAGGATTCATACCTTGATAGTTAGAAAAGCATGATCTTAGGAAACCAAGACGAAAGAACCAACGCCCTAGTATGACAGGAGTACCCTATATTCAGCTTAGCATATCACTTAGCACCCTGATTATTGTATTCATGTTCGAGTAACCATAAGCCATTAACGGAGTCATACCCTTCATCCTTGAGTAATATTTTTTTATTACATAATCACATTGGCATTGTTGTAATCATTCAACCTTGCAACTGATTTAAATCTTTTCTAACCGTGCCAACCTAGGAGACCATCATGCTCTAGTGAAACCCATCTCCTCTTAGGAACCCATGTAATCGTCTGACTATCTATGAGTTACTTAACCTTTTCCTCAAACGTAGATCCATTATCATTACTCTATAATCATTAAAACCTATTGAATGATTAGAATCCTTCCCTTGATTATACCTCAAACAGAGAGACTAGCATACCACCTACCCTTAGGAAACCATGATATTACCAAGAGTCTATCTATTTACTTTCATATCTTGGTTCTCCGAAACCTTAACGCAAGCTATTTGTGTGATGACTAAAATTTTCTTTCATCTTTCAAATCATGACACCTTACCCTTCTAATTGTAGGCCTAGTGATTTTTTCTATGTTAGGATATATAGTTTGGCAGAATTGTAGTTTGTTGATCTTGAATTTTTAAATTTTTGTGCTTAGTAGTTAGAACTTGATAGTTTAAGTTGTTCATTTAGATTATGATTTTATGATTATCCTTTAGTTTCAAATTAAGTAATCTATTCCATGTATCTCAATATAGGTTATATCATCTCTTACTTGAGAGCCAGTAACTTCTCCTTTCTTAAGTTACAATATTAGTTGATTCTTGTAAGTTGGGTAGTATGCCTCACAACCTAATATCACATAGTCCTTTTGACCCATTAATAAAATGTAATAGAACGACACCTTAATATATACTAGCATAAGAAGATAGTGTTTATCCAAACTCTAGAACTTTAGAGGCCTATATCCCCATTTGGTCGACCAAAGACTTAGACAAGAAGTTAGTATGGCAACTATAGAGACACAAATACCGAAAGAGACTTAGATTCTTGATAAATTTAAATTATTGTACTTTCATTCATCATAATCTCACATACTTATATTTTGGACAATCTTGACTCATGCTGCTATTACAGCCTAGTTTTACAAGCTTATTCTTCAATCGAACTTGATAATGACATATGTATTATTGGGTGCACACACTGATATATTTGTCTAATTGGAATCAGTGTATTATGGTCTGGCCAACCTTAGTACGCTTGGTTCTCTCTTCACATAACTACTTTTCGTGGATTGAGATATAGTTGACTCAGCTTGTTAGACGAATATACTTACCTCCTAAACAAGTTCGAGAATATCTTGTCGGTTATATAACTATACTGATACAAGCCTGCGAATAAGAATTTACCAAAAAATAGGATTTTAATCCACAAATGCCTTGATAACTTTCTTTTGAATTCTTCAATCACCCTTGAAATTGTACTTGTATTCTATCACCTCCTCCTTGAACTCTTTATTGTTGTTTTTTTATTTTTCCCTATTTTGGAAAGACGAACACTCATACTTGATATAAGTTTGATACGCGGATAGTACTAGATATACCCCATAGGCCAATCGCATTACTATGTGACTATCTTTTGTAATTAAGGACATATCACATATGGCAGGTTTTGTATTATGATTTTGATGATTAGTAAGCATTATTGAATGATTAAGAAATTTTTTGTATAGCCTGGTGTTTATGAGAGATAGATAAATTATAAGTTGGGTAGAAGTTGCATTGTCAACTTGAGACGAATGTTATATGAAGGTGAAAATCTTAGACCGTGATCAAGTAAGATAAGATTGAGAGATTTAAGTCAATTAATTTTGAGATTTTTTTCTATGATTATGATGATGAGTATTTAACTTTAAAGATAAGAGTGCCTTATAGAATGGATTTTAAAATTTTGATATTGCAGACCAAGTATTTATAATTTGAGCACATAATTTAAATTTTGAATATTGGAGATTTAATCATCGATTTAAATTTGAGGACAAATATAGAATTTTAAAACTTGAACATAGATGGATTGGATTTAAAATTTTATAATGTAATAATTTGAATTAAGAGTAAAATTTTGATTGATGGATCACATATTTAAAATATTGAGGATAAAAATCGAGTTTAAAATTTGATGAGTACAAAATTCTTAAATTCAAAACTAGGAATAAGATTTGATTAGAGTTGTTAATATTTAAAAATTTAGAAGAGATTCTGATAGTTGGAATCATGATTTAAATTTTGATGTGGGTTATTTAAATTTGAAGATATCATATAGATTTGATTTATTCCTTGATTATTTAAATTGAAAAGAGATTATGATAGGTTAAATTTTGATTTAAACAGTGGTTATTTTAATTTTGAAGAGATTGTGATAGATTTGATTAGATTTTGTTATTTAAATTTTTGAGAAGATTGCAGTTGACTTGGCTTAGATACGAATTTGGAGGATTTAATAAATCAAGCTTTTTTTTAATTTCGAGGACAAAATTCTTGTAAGTTAGGTAGATTGTAAATCCCTCACCCAAAATAGATACTTTCTATGTATTTTATATCTATTATCTTTATTTTAGATTATTTTAAAATTAATTAAAACCTAATTATTTTATTAGGATACTTTGTCGTAGTTTAGACATTAGTGACATGGGACGATCCAAAAATCTAGATCGCCCTTCGTAGTAAGTAGCCTACATAGAAGACACAACTTTTAGGATTTTTCGTAATTGAGAATTCGATTATTTAGCATTAGTATGGCACTAGTGTAACAACTGTAGTTTATTATATTTAGTATTTAAATATATATATATATATATATATATATAATTTATTTATGATTATTTTCCAATCCAATATTTTTCAATAAGCAACCCATAATTTCTCCATGCCAAATTAGGCCACTTTTCTCTTTCGTAGAATTTATTAATTAATTAATTATTCTGTTAGAAGCCCAATCAAATTTCAACAACCAAATATTTACCTTAGATTTGCATATTAATTGTCCATTAATTATTCCCTTAGAAGCCCAATCAAATTTTAACTACCAAAGATTTATCTTATATTTGCATATTAATTGTCTATTATTATATTCTCTTAGAATCAAATTAAATTTTATTCATTAGTTAGATATTGATTAGTTGTTGACTATTTAATAACTAATAACCTAATTAGGAAACCGCATAATAAATAACTAACCATCTTAATCCTCCTTCTCATCTTTTCTCCACAAACCCTAACCTAATCTCCTCCACCATAACCCTAACTTTCTACTCCTACCACCTCCAAGTCCCCCATCTCCCCCCTTCACGTGGACACCCACAACCATCTCCTCCATCTAAGAACCCTAGCATCTCCTTCCTTCTCCTTCTAGTAAGTTCTTTAATCCTCCTCTCCTTACTTCCTCAATCTTTTCTTGAATTATATATATATATATATATATATATATATATATATATATATATATATATATATATATATATATATATATATGTGTGTGTGTGTGTGTGTGTGTGTGTGTGTGATGATGTAAACCCTATTTTTTTATTTTAAAGAACCCAGGGGCAACCCATGGACCCTAGTTTTGGATTTTAATCTAAAATTTTGGTGCATGTGTGAAACCTTCTTCAAAACCCTCTTTAATTCTTGTTAATATATTTATATAGATATTATTAAAAGGAAATATATTCAATTTTTATAAATAATTATAGATTTATTAATTTGTATTCAAATAAAGTTTTGAGTATATTTTATGGGTAGTTTTGAACTAGTTTTTATGTATGCTTGTTGGAGACCCTTGGACCTTGTTAGGACTTGATCATGGATAGAAAATTCTAAATTTTCTTGATGAAGTATTATTTTTTCAAAAATTATCTATTCTAAAATTATATTATTTTATAATTATATTATCACAATACCCATGTACCACCCCTTGGCATGCATACTAGCAAAGTTTGGTTGCCAATCCTAATAGGTCAACTTGTAGATAGTGAAACCCAAATTATTTTTGTATAGATAAAAGAAATAATATTTATTACTGATTTTACCATATTTATTCAGATTTTATTTCTATTTATAAAAATTAGAATTCTAGGTATTTTATGTGGCAAGTTGACCTAGTTTTGACAAAATATGACCCCGTCAATGCTAGACTTAAACCCGACCAAAATCCTTATTGTAGCAATTAAAATTATACTATTATGAGTAAACACCCAAATTTTTAGAAATTAATACTAAAATTTTAATTATGATTTTTTGAGTTTTTGGAGATTTTTTGAAATTTGTATTTAATTATAATAAATATTCTTCAGGAATTTATAATTTTGTGTATTAAATTAATTATTAAAATATTACAAAAAAATATATTTTTGAGTGTATAATTAATAATAGGATATTGTGTAATTTTTCTAAAATTTATTGGGCTAAAAAAACTATTTTTAAATTGCTAAAATATATTATTTTTAAATAAACCAACCTGAACCAAACCAAACCAAACCAAACTGAACCAAACCGAACTAGATCAATCCAACCCAGATTAAACGACCCGGATCCTACTCGACCCACTAACCCGCGACCCGTACCCGACCCCATTAACCTGAAACCTATCATCTACAGTAATCGCAACCTATTTTCTTCCCCGACCGCTACAGTAGCAGCCGATGACCCCTCCGTTCACCTCCCTTAAGCAGCCGCCGACCCCTCCTTTCACCTCCCCATAACCGCCCGTAACTCACCCTATAAAACCCCTAGCGAGCCGAACCCCACCACCATCACACCCTCTCTCACTCCGACGACCTAGGCCTCGACGATGACTCCGGCTCCGACAGAAGCTTCCCCGAGCGGCCGCGGCTGAACGCGCAAGAGCACAGCACGTGTGACAGTCAGCAGTCGCAGTAATCCACCGCTGACGACCTCCCCGGCTAGCCCGTCGCCGACAATCATGCTCCGTCGGCCGCAATTGTCCACGCACAGCACAACATAAATTCGACCCCCTCTATTTCAAGTGCGTTATTTTCCTCCACGTTGTATCAATTCTCGAACGGCCAATTGCATTGTGTTCACAGCATGACCCTCTCGAACTCTGTATAAATAGTTTGGGGTATCGTGTCTTGTGTCGATCGTAAATCATGACGCAAAACAGGAAAAAGTAACCCAATTTTTAGTTCAGAGAACTATCCCAAACCCCTATGTTAATGGCGTCTTTCTTTAAACTTTGTTAATATTTTTAAATTTCACTTAAACAGTAATTTAGACAACATAACCAAGATTTAATCACATTAATTAGTTTATTTTAATTTATTGTATGTTGTGTAATATTCGTGGTTGAAGTTGACCAAAAATTTAGTTTTCTAAACCCAAAATTTTCTGAAACAGGGTGCGTCCCGTAAAATGAGGCGGCTTTGTTGTGTGCAAATTACATCAAAAGATGCGTATCATCAACGCAGACGTGTGGAATTTTGCAAAAGTTGATTTGGATGTACGTGCACACCGTAATCAACGCGTATCCGTCGAAAAGTCCCATATCAGCCAGTTCTGTCACTCGTCATAATTTCGTGTATGCTTGTCATTTCAAAATGAAACCTGCACCATCGAATTCGTAGCATTACGCTGGTCCTGTGACCCAAGTTTGGTTCGATTATGAGAACGTTGACAAAATCCCATTTTCGTGGGCCCTATAATTCTAGTTGACGATTTTGTGATCGGGTCATCGAAATCTAGTTTTGGAAATTTTGTTTGATTTGTCTCATCGTTCTGGACTTATAGACACTAAGTTTGATGAATTTGAAGAACTTTCACTCTGGCATATTTTTCGGTGCGAAGTGGGCCACATTTGGACCCCGCTTTGCTTGAAACTATCAATTTTGCTCCTGTGTCCAAATTGGACTTATGGGCAATCAATCCTAGCTATTTTATGTATTCTGAGAGCGATGATAATATTTGTTTCAGCATTCGGAGGCATACTTGGAGATTTTGTTGTTATAGGAGCAATTGAAGGAGTTCAGAACCCAAGCAAATGTACCTTGCCAAACATGCAGTAGTTTCTTTAATATTATTTGCTTGAGTTATTTCTGTGATGTACCTGCTCAACCTAGGACCGTGAGACGTTGCTTAGCGTCCGAACAAGATTCGGGTGTCGAAGCCGTATGTGGAGTCGTGTAACGTCATTTAGAGAGTTGATACCACGATCCTATATATTTTCGTGCTTGCTTTACCAAGTACATCATACCATAGGACACTGACACTATTCATGTGAGAATCTTTTCTGAATTATTCGTGGTAATTTTTTATAGGCTTACAGGATTCGTGAAATAAGTCTTGCATATACATAGATATCATTATGACTAGTTGTACTAGCTAGAGGTCATGATCCTGCGTGTTATGGACATGAGATGTCGTGGAGATGAGATACGTGATTACATTAGGTGGAGAGAGACACACAGGCTACAGGATAATTACTTATATATATATTTATTATTGCAGTGCTATAGTCTATGTTCCAGAGCTTGGCCCATTATGTGATATTACTGCTACCGGCTCCCCGACATAGAGCTTGTAGTGGTCTCAGCCTGAGTACTAGTGATGCTCTTATTTGCATATCACATAACTGGTTACATAGCTTGCCATTTTGATCTATTTTTAATACTGTATTTTATTTGGCTTTAGTTATTCTTGTACCTTGCTATGTCCCCTGAGGACCTGGATCCGGATTATGTCCCCAGGTATAGCAGAGGAGATTTACCCCGAGGTATACGGGACAACAGCTGACGTTGGAGCAGTACTGGCACCAGAAGACGAGGTTGTGTTGGAGGATTTTTTCTGAGTATTCTGTTATATACTCAGTTATTTCTGCTTCAAGTTATTCTATATTTTGACTCTTGGATTATTGTATTGACTTATTATCGGGTTGTTCCCCGAGACAATTTTTATTGATACTTGTTGATGAACTATATTTCTTTATATTGATTAGTCTATCATATTGAAGTGTGTTACTTTCTGTAGATGAGATTAGAATTAGAATGTAACATGTATCTTACAGCTTAAGTACACTCTAACGGGTCCATTAAATTGGGTTTGTCCATTGGAGTTGTGTTGCTGGCCATTGCCACGTAGTTAGTCCCTCGGTAATTTGGGACTGGGATGTGACATAGTTTTTGTGGTGGCCCATACAAGTCTACGACTATATTGTTTCAGTTTTAACTAAGGGACCGAGCAAGCCTACAATTAGGATAATTTATAGGATCTCATCCACTTGTTGACCTGATCTTGACCTCTATATCGACTTCAAAATAATTTCTTGACTTGCATCATGTCTTGATTCCTCAGTACGATTCTCATAGTTTACTTTCAATGCAGAGTAATGGATCCAAGAGCTGGCGATGAGACTCCCGTAGGTACACCACAAGGTGTTGTGGTCACCTACGATGAGGGAGTAACACCATTGGGTTGAGTTCCATCAGCTCAACACTGCAATCAAGCAGATCAGTATGCCTCAAGATTTTGGCGAGACGATATTCTACCACCATCGTAGTTTACTCCACCAATGCCCATTTTTCTACCAGGATAAGCTATGGACGGACAACAGATGTTCCAAATATTCTACGCAATGATGCAAGCCCAACAGCAGGTTCATCAAGAGGCTCAACGTCACGAGGCAAAGAACTTGAGGAACAGCCTAGTAACGATACTGGAGCAGGCAAACCCACCATCTAGGCGACCATCGATGGGATCTATCACTGATTTCTGCCAGCTGAAGCCTAATATATTTTTTGGCAAGGTGGAGCCCACTGAAGTTCATGAGTGGCTCATAAACACTCAACACCAGCTGAGCTTCCGAGGGAGCGGTGGATGACTGCTGTAAGGATATAGTTGACGGGCAATGCATATCATTGGTAGCTATCTGAGGAGAGTCGGCTCGGACCGGACTGAGTCACTTGGGAGGAGTTCTCTAGACTCTTCCAAGAGATGTATATTCCAGCCATTTCCAGAGCAAAACTTAGAGATAAGTTTAGCCGCCTCATTCAAGGAAACATGATGGTAGAAGAGTACAATAAAGAGTTCATCTGTTTGGGTCACTTTGCCCCTACTCTAATTCCGATAAAAGAGGAGAAGGCGGAGAAGTTCTTCGACGGACTTAATTTTGAGCTACGGAGATTGATCGAATCCGTTGTACCTACTTCATACACGGATGTCCTTGCTGCAGCACGATATATGGAATGCATCACCAGGAGAGAGTCCAGCCTGAAATGGTCATCCATATCAGCACCAGCCAGAGCACTATATAGGGAGTCTGCAAAGCGACCCTAGAGGAATCCACCACAAAGAGTAGCATTAAGAGCCACATCCCTTCCTACTTGTCACTACTGTGGTAAGGTAGGCCATATTGAGAGGGAGTACAGATGCAAGTTGGGACTATACTTGATTTGCGGATCCAACCAACATCCAGCCAAGGACTGCCCTGAGCGTCGAGAGGGAGCACCGATGGTTGACCGACCATCTTTACAAGCACCTAGACCAGCCCAGTAGCTACCGAGGCAAGTGTATCCAGCATTGGGAGCACCAAAGACGGGAGTTTGAGGAGTCAGACCCCCAGCTCCAGGAGGGTATCAGCCGAGGCCACCTTTGGCACCACAGACAATACTATTCCAGCAGGCTCAGTAGGAGAGTGGACCAGCTCAGGGATGAGGACTTGCATTTGTATTGGCTACTGAAGAGGAAGCTAATGTAGGAGAGGTCATAGCAGGTACTATATTAGTAGCTTCATTACCTTCTATAGCTTTATTCAATTCTGGAGCATCACATTCATTCATAGCTGCTAGCTTCATAGCCACACATAGAGTAGCTACCGCACTCCTTTCGAAGACTAAGATAATTCTTACGGGAGGCAGAATTATCCTAGTTAGTAAAATTTGTAGATCTTATTCGGTAGTAGTCTGTAGGAGAGAGATGCAAGCTCAATTCTTGATCTTTTCCATGTCGGATTATGATATTGTACTTGGTATGGACTAGATGATTCAGTACCATGCGACTCTAGATTGACGGCTTAGACAGGTTATATTTAGACCACCTGGACATCCGGAGTTTGAGTTTCTTCGGGGATCCAAACAGAAAGGTATTCAGCTTACACTTAGGGTACTCTTTGTAAAAGGGGAGTCTGAGTACCCAAAGGTTGTATCTGAGTTTGTGGATATATTTCCCGATGATTTTCCAGGCTTACCACCTGATCGGGAAAAAGAATTCACAATAGAATTGACTCCCGAAAAGAAGCATATTACTACATCATTGTACCTGCTAGCACCTAAGGAGTTGATAGAATTGAAGGAACAAGTTAATGATCTTTTGGAGAAGGGTTTTATTCCGTCCGATTTTACTATAGGGAGCACCTATACTGTTTGTGCCGAAGAAGGATGGGACAATACGCTTGTGTATTGACTACAGGGCACTGAACGCTGTAACCATCAAGAACCAGTATCCTTTGCCATGTATTGACGATATATTCGATCATTTGAGTGGTGCTAGTATTTTCTCAAAGATCGATCTTAGATCTGGTTATCACCAGATTATAATACGAAAAGAGGATATACCAAAGACAACCTTCAGGACCAAGTATGGACACTATGAGTTCTTAGTTATACCGTTTGGTTTAACCAACGCGCCAGCTGTGTTCATGAGTTTGATAAACAGAGTTTTTTATCAATACTTGGACAAGTTCGTGGTTGTGTTTATTGATGACATCTTGATCTATTCCAAGAGCCACGAAGAGCACGAGGAGCATCTCAGAATCGTGCTAGAGACGCTGAGACAGGAGAAGCTATACGCTAAACTCAGTAAATATGAGTTTTATATGGATAAGGTACCATTCCTGGGATATATCATTTCAGGAGAAGGACTTTCAGTTGATCTGGAGAAGGTTGCTGCAATAGAAACATGGCCCACACCTACATCAGTTGCGGAAGTAAGAAGTTTTCTCGGACTTGCGGGATACTATCGGAGGTTCAAGAAAATTTTCTCAAGGGTGCGGAGCCTATGACGCAGTTGACGCGTAAAGACCAGGAGTTTGCATAGATGGAAGATTGTCAGAAGGCCTTTGAGGAGTTGAAGAGGCGTTTGACGACAACACCAGTCTTGACTCTTCCTTCAGGATCAGGAGGCTTCGTTGTTTATAGTAATGCGCTAGGCAGTGGACTAGGATGTGTTTTGATACAACATGGCAAAGTTATCACTTATGTATCGAGACAGCTGAAGGTTCATGAGAAGAACTACCCGACGCACGATCTTGAGCTAGCTGCAGTAATATTTGCATTAAAGATATGGAGGCACTATCTTTATGGAGAGAAGGTGAAAATCATTACTGATCACAAGAGTCTGAAGTATATCTATACTCAGAAAGAGCTTAATATGAGACAGAGACGTTGGTTAGAGTCATTGGTCGATTTTGATATAGATTTGCAGTACCATCTGGGCAAGGCAAATATCGTAGCAGATGCACTCAGCAGGAAGCCCACAACTTATTTCTTGACGATTCAGCCCCAGCTATTAGAGGATCTACAGGAGCTCAAGATAGAGGTTATTTTGCCAAGGTCGAATAGATTGTTGGCAAATCTTGAAGTTAAGGCATCACTAGTGGAGAGAATTATGGCGGTATTACCCACAGATGGTAGGTTCCATAGACTTAAAGAGAAGACGGAAGACGGCATACAGGTGGGACTTCGAATCCATGAGGATGGGACATTAAGATGCGGAAATTGCTTATATGTTTTGAATGGGGAGTTGAGACATGAGTTGATATCAGAAGCACATAGCTCCATATGTCACACCCCAGTCCCAAAATATCGAGGGACTAGCCACGTGACAATGGCCAGCAGCACACATCGATGGACAAATTCAATTTAATGGACCCATCAGGATGTACTTAAGTTGTAATACAACAATAAGGGTCTACTAATCTCATCCACAGAAATGAATACACAATATCATAATATAAAGAAATACCAAGTCACAATAAAACATAAGTCGGGGAACAACCCGATAATGAGTTTGATACATCAACTCAATAAGCTGGAAATAAAGAGTCTAACAATAGAAATAACTGAGTATAGAATATGCATATACTCAGAAGAAATCCTCAGCTATCACCTCGTCCTCGGGAATCGGTATAGCTCCTGTATCAACTCCTGCTCCACCTTCTGCTGCTGTCTCGTAAACTTCTGGATAGATCTCGTCTGCTAATCCTGGGGACATAATTCGGATCTAGGTCCTCAGGGGACATAGCAAGGTACAAAATAACTTATGCCAAAATAAATGCAGTGTAGCAATAAATGAAACAATATGGGGTAAACTATGTAACCATCTATGTGAAATACAATTTGAGAGCATCACTAAAACTCAGGATGAGACTACTACAAGCTCTGTGTCTGGGAGCCTGTAGCAGAGTTACTATATATTTTACTATGTAATTTACTATGTAGTATATATATGAAATTAGACTGTAGCCTGTGTGTCTCTCCCCATCTAATGTAATCACACGTCTCATGTCCATGACACGCAAGATCAAAACTAATGCAGTAAGTCATAATAAGATCTAAGCATATAAAGAATATGTCCTGAAACCTGTATCATATACAGAATCACCATGAATATCTCAGGAAGATTTTGACTCATGAATAGTGTCAAGTGTCGTGGGTTATGATGTACTTGATAAGACAAGTACGAGAATGTAAAGGGTCACGATATCCATCTCTAGGTGACGTTACACAACTCCGCGTACGGTGTTGGCACCCGACTATTAATCGGACGCTAAGTAAGTCACACGGTCCTAGGTTAAGCATGAATAACATATAAATAAATCAAGGAAACATGGAACAAAACTGCATTGTTGGCAAGGTACACTTGCCTGTGGTTCTGGCTCCAACTGTGGCTCTGGTCTCAGTGTGATTTGCAGGTACTCCTTCGTTTGCTAAAATAAATATCACCATCAGGTTCAGAAAATACCAAATAGCTAGAAACGCCTGTCCTTGAGTCCAATTTGGACACAGGGGCAAAAATGATAGTTCCTAGCCAGAGCGGCGTCCACATGTGGGCCGCTTTGCCCCAAAAAATGTGTCAGAACCAATGGTCTCAAAATTTGTCAAACTTAGTGTCAACAAGTCCAGAATGATGACACGAACCCAACGGAACTTCCAGAATTGGATTCCGATGAGCCGGTCACAAAATTGCCGGTCAAGTGGAGCCACGGGGCCCACGATACACGATTTTGTCAATGTTCTCATAATCGAACCAAACTTGGGTCACAGGACCAGCGTATTGCTACGAGTTCGATGGTGCAAGTTTTGTTTCAATCCGACGTGTGTACACAAAGTTACAACGTGTTCCAGAACAGGCGGATACGGGATGTTGTCGGCGGATACGCGTTGATTCCGGTGTGCACGCACATCCAAATCAACTTCTGTGAGATCCTGCACGTCCGTATCAACGGCGCGCACATTTCGGTGAAGGCCGCACGCGACCAAGTCATCCCGTTTGGCGGGGCGCACTCAGTTCCGGGGGAAAATGGGGTATTATTTTTCCTGTTTTTGGATCGCGGTTTGCGATCGCCACAGGACGCAACACACCGAGCGGGTTGCACGAACATCGAGAGGGTTATGTAGTCTATGCGTCACAACAGACGGCACGAAGAATGGGGCAGCGAGGAGAGAGAAAAGGGTACCTGAACAGGGCTCCGCAGAACGGGATTTTCCTGTGTCCGCGAGGCGACACGACATAACACCGTGTCAGGTCTAGGCTGTGTCCGGGTTAGGGTTCGATGTCGGAGACTCGCCGGAGCTTCGCCGAGGGTGCTCAGGGCTTCGCCGGAAGGGAGCAGCGCTGACGTTGGCGGAGACGGCTAGGTGGAGGCGCCGCGGGGAGAGCAGCGGCTGCTGCTGCTCGTGGTCGAGGCGGATGGAAAGACAGGGGAGCTGGGCGGCCGGGGTTCGGTTCGAGTGGCTGCGAGTCGGGGAGAGGCCGGAGGATGGCTAGGGGAGAGGGCTTGTCGGGAGGAGACGGTGGAGAGAGGTTCTGGTCATCGAGGGCTGTGGGTCGGGGAGACGGAGAGGAGAGGTTCTGGTCGTCGAGGGTTGTGGGTCGGGGAGACAGTGAGGAGAGGGCGGCCGGGGCTAGGGTAGCGGGTCGTCGGTCGAGAGGGTTAGGGTTCAGGCAGCACCGGGCGGTCGAGGGGGTTAGGATTCAAGTGGAGCTGGGCGGTCGAGGGGGTTAAATAGGGGCGGACGGAGGATGAAAGGGTTTAGGATTAGGGTTCTGATCGGGTTAACGGGTCCGGGTCAGGTTCAATTCGGATCTGACCCAACCCGTTAAGAGTTAGGTTCGGTCCGGTTTGGTTTGGCATGATTCGGGTGGGTTTGGTTCAACTGAACCGGGTTTAATTCAGGGTTTATTTTGGTTTATTATAAACTTGGTTTTTAGGGCTTTAAAAATGTTTCCGGGGTCCAATAAATTCCCGGAAAATTACCCTATGTCTAATTTTTTATTTTACACCAGAAAATATTATTTTTATAATATTTTAATATTATTTAACATCATTTAAAAATATTTAACACCAAAAAATAATTGATTTAATTAGTTAAAAATCACCAAAAATTCTCGAAAATTTATTTTTAAAATCTAAAAAATTCTGGGGGTTTACAATCTATCCCCCTTAAGAGGATTGCGTCCTCACAATCAAAGAATAACCGGTCAACAAAGATTACACAGTTGCAAACATTTATTCGAAGCACATCACGATCAAGGAGAATCAAGGTTGAGGGTTTTGAGAAGAACACATAGGGAAAAATTATTTTACCTAAGCATTAAAAGTTATGCAATCTCCCGTATGAAGGAGATCTAGAAGACTACAGTTTTAGAAAAAAAAAACTAGGTTATCACTTATCATACTAGGTTATCAATTATTAGCAAGTTCAAAACTACCAGGTTAAGGCTAAGGTCACGAACCAACAGGCACGAACTAAAGCAATACTAGAAACAGATAACTACTAAAACTCACGCGCATTAGCTACTCCAAGAGTCTACACGTTCTCCAAGGCAAGAGCTTGTCCGCGTCCTTCCGGTCGATTCCTCTGTTGCTGCTTCGGTGAGCAGAGGGATCTCTACTCAATGGCGTCACTTCATCTTCTCCGTAGGTGGCTACAGCACCTATTGGTGTTCTTGCTGGAGTTTCGTCATTTGCTCGTGAATCCATTACTCTCATCCAAAATAAACAATAAGAGGTGCACAGGAATCAAGGCAGGATGCAAGTCAAAATTTTAATTTTGAATCCGATATAGATATCAAGAACGATTCAAGCAAGTGGATGAGATCCTAAAATCTTATCATATTCTTATTACAGGCTTGCTCGGTCCCTAAGTTAAAACTGAAGCAATTTTAGTCGTTGACCTGCATGGGCCACCATAAAAACCATGTCACGCCCCAGTCCCAAAATATAGAGGGACTAGCCACGTGACAATGGCCAGTAGCACACACCGATGGACAGACCCAATTTAATGGACCTATCAGGATGTACTTAAGCTGTAGTACAATAATAAGGGTCTACTAATCTCATCAACAGAAATGAATACACAATATTAAAATATAAAGAAATACCAAGTCACAATAAAATATAAGTCGGGGAACAACCCGATAATGAGTTTGATACATCAACTCAATAACTGGAAATAAAGAGTCTAAAAATAGAAATAACTGAATATAGAATGTGCATATACTCAAGAGAAATCCCCAGCCATCACCTCGTCCTCGGGAATTGGTACAGCTCATGTATCAACTCCTGCTCCTGCTTCTGCTGTTGTCCCATAAACCTCGGGATAGATCTCGTCTACTAATCCTGGGGACAATCCGGATCCAGGTCCTCAGGGGACATAGCAAGGTATAAAATAATTCATGCCAAAATAAATGCAGTGCAGCAATAAATGAAATAATATGGGGTAAACTATGTAATCATCTATGTGAAATACAATTTGAGAGCATCACTAAAACTCAGGCTGAGACCACTACAAGCTCTGTGTCTGGGAGCCTATAGCAGAGTTACTATGTATTTTACTATATAATTTACTATGTAGTATATATATGAAATCAGCCTGTAGCCTGTGTGTCTCTCCCCACCCAATGTAATCACACGTCTCATGTCCATGACACACAAGATCAAAACTAATACAGTAAGTCATAATAAGATCTAAGCATATAAATAATATGTCCTGAAACCTGTATCCTATACAGAATTACCATAAATATCTCAGGAAGATTCTGTCTCATAAATAGTGTCAAGTGTCATGGGTTATGATGTACTTGATAAGACAAGTACGAGAATGTAAAGGGTCACGATATCCATCTCTAGGTGACGTTACACAACTCCGCGTACGGTGTTGGCTCCCGACTATTAATCGGACGCTAAGTCACACGGTCCTAGGTTAATCATGAACAATATATAAATAAATCAAGGAAATATGGAACAAAACTGCATTATTGGCAAGGTACACTTGCTTGTGGCTCTAGCTCCAACTGTAGCTCTGGTCTCAGTGTGATTTGCAGGTACTCCTTCGTTTGCTGAAATAAACATCACCATCAGGTTCAAAAAATATCAAATAGCTAAAAATGCCTGTCCTTGAGTCCAGTTTGGACACAGGGGCAAAAATGACAGTTCCTGGCCAGAGCGGGGTCCACATGTGGGCCGCTTTGTACCGAAAAACGTGTCAGAACCAATGGTCTCCAAATTCATCAAACTTAGTGTCAACAAGTCCAGAACGATGATATGAACCCAACGGAACTTCCAGAATTAGATTCCGATGAGCCGGTCACAAAATCGCCGGTCAAGTGGAGCCGCGGGGCGTACATTACGCGATTTTGTCAACATTCTCAGAATCGTACCAAACTTGGATCACAGGACCAGCGTATTGCTATGAGTCCGATGGCACAAATTTTGTTTCAATCCGACGTGTATACACAAGGTTACAACGTGTTCCAGAACAGGCGAATATGGGGCGTTGTCGGCGGATACGTGTTGATTCCGGTGTGCACGCACATCCAAATCAACTTCTGCGAAATCTTGTACGTCCGTATCAATGGCGTGCACATTTCGGTGAAGGCCGCAAATGACCAAGTCGTCCCATTTGGCAGGACGCACTCAGTTTTAGGGGAAAATAGGGTATTATTTTTTCTTTTTTTGTTCGCGGTTTACGATCGCCACAGGATGCGACACACCGAGCGGGTTGTACGACCATCGAGAGGGTTACGCAATCTATGTGTCACAACAGACGGCACGAAGAACGGGGTAGCCAGGAGAGAGAAAAGGGTACCTGAACAGGGCTCCCCAGAATAGGGTTTTCCTGTGTCCGCGAGGCGATACGACACAATACCGTGTCAGGTCTGGGCTGTGTCCGTGTCACGACCCGTACCGGTGTAAGGGTACTAGTCGAAAACAACGCCCAGCCTACGCTGCAGAATCGGCGGTAGAACGCTGTCTAGATAATCTATCTAACAATATAATGAACCACCAATAATGATAGTATACTCAATCACAGAACTAAGATAGAAATGAGCACGAATCACATAAGAATAGAATAGTCATAAAACAACTCATGAGTCTAAAATAATACATCATTGAGTCTGAAGAAATACATAAATAAGCTGGAGACAAATCCAGTACAAAAGAATACTACGAGGCTACAACTCCAGGGTCAACTGTCTCAGTTGGGATAAGTCCATCTTGAGCCAGGGTCTCAGAATCTAAATTCACAACATCCTGGGGTCCATAAAAGGTAGGGTACCACTCCTCAGTATCATCTGGAAAAATATATCCAGTCAGGAAAGGAGCAGAGTACATCTCTAACAGCAGTTCTAATTAATGATAAAAACTATGTAACAGTAAATAGCTGTGGATAAACAAGATGCACAATAGATATAAGAGATATATGTACAATAAGGAAATACTGGAAATAAATACAATAATGAATAATATGCCAATGAAACAATAATACTAATGACTAAGTGTGTGAGTACTAGCTTAATATGTGATCGGCTTGGGCAAGATGCAATGCGGCCTGGCTAATCATACGTGCGATGCATGATCAACTCTATTCAGTAATATGTACTTTATTCAATAGGGATTTGATCACATATCAATACTAATACTCTCCACCCTCGACTGGTATAATAGATCCAACCACGGTATGCTATGGCACTAGATTCCCCAAGAAGAGAGCGACTCCTCCCGAAAATCGGTATTTGTACATGTACAAGATAACCAATGAAATAATACTTGTACCATATACACCATATACCAAGGAATAACATCTCATAACGAGATCCGGATATACCAATCCGTGTAACCATAGTGTCGAGAGAACATAGATATCATAGTGTCGAGAGAACATAGATATCTACACTAGATACAATGAACATAGAGGATATCATAAATGAGAAACTATCAGAGAATGTACTCGCCTGAAGTCCAATGAATAGTCTCACAGATGTCTGACTCGGTGCCTCGAAGACCTAGATATGGAATACAACATCAATACAATGTCCCAAAAAGAGAATAAGTTAAACTAGTCAACTTCTAGGCCAATAAGTCAATTCTAAGTCAAAAGTCAACTGTGGCCAACTCTAAAGTCAACTAAAGTCAACTATGGTCAACCCAAGGTCAACTATCTATTTCTAGGTTGTACAAGTCTAGCACCAAAAACTTGGATCAAAATACTAAGCTCTAAGTCATAAGACTACGTCCTTAAATATTAGGATATCGTATCTTCGGATACGTGAATCCAAGGTAAACCTCACAATACCTATATACCAATCAATAAAGTATATAATATTAAATACAACAATTAGGAATCAAGGTTTTGAACCCAATTGATATCCACACAAAGTAATGCTCAAGATACATATAGGTATATTATTTACTCTAATACATAATATATTATATATAAACTAATATAATATATATAAATAAAATAATAACAATACTAGTATTACATCTCACCACAAATACATTTATATATACATATATATATATATATAATATATAAAATATAAACCAAAACTGCCTAACTGTCACTAAAAAACTGTGTGGAAAATATTTATTTTCAATAAACAGCCTTTTAGTGACAGTTCGAACCGTCACAGAAAAACTGTCGCCAAAGCTACTGTGTAAAACCCACTGTTGTCACTTATTGGTGACAGTTCTCAACTGTCACCAAAATTTCTGTCGCCGCTGCTGCTCATTCCCGCCCGCCGCTGTTGTGCATTTAATGACAGAATTTGTCATTAATAGCTTCAGTAGCTGCTGCTGCTGCTCAAGGTTATTAATGACAGGATCTGTAATTAATAGCTGCTGTCGCTAAAAAAAATTAATATATATAGATATATATATTAATATATAAACCAATATATATATATATATAAAACAATTAAATAAATATATATATCTATATATACATAATCCTATGTATATAAATAAATATTAAAAACTACAATACACATTCCATGCATTAATGTACATATTTAACATGGCTAGAAGCACACATAAAAATATATTCATTAATATACAATTAATTATATAATAATTATAATTAATATAATTACTCATTTAAACACATAAATATTTTTATAAAACATTTATATGTAATTTATTTTATTAACAAGTTGTAACATATATAAATGCATGTAAAGAAAGCTACATATATATTTATACATCATATTAGTACACATAAAAATATAGAGATCTATGCTACAATAAATACTATAATAAATATACTAAAATAAATATGTAACAACTGTATATATTTACTAATTATAATTTAAGAATTAATGCATAAATAATTAGATCTATACATAACACACACAATTGGAGAGTATCACACCGTATCCCACTAGATCTAGGATACGCATGCGACACGAGTCCAACACACAACCAATTGCACCCCGAAGGACACAAACAAGTTACAAATATTATTTATGACCAAATCAAAGTGTCAAATATAGATCTATTTGTTCGTGTCAAAATACGACATGTACAAAGTCCCGTGTCAGAGAAAAAATCCCCAAAACGACACGTATCACCAAATTATTGGGATACGACCTACACGTACCCAATTGTGGACACGACACTAGCCTCAAACACATAAGCACATGCCCAATTGATCTATAGAATCAATTGACACACACAACAAAATGTAAATTTGGAATTCCCACAAAATTGACACAAAAAGCACCATAACTTTCTCCATGGGTCTCCTATGAACACAAAACTAAGTCCTATGGGTAGTACATACAAATAGGTTGATTTTACATGATTAAATCTCAGATTTAGAAGCTATTTTAATAGAAAAAACTGAATTATACCTATTGGGAGATGGATTACCAATGAAACCTCCAATTGAGATGATCTTGCTTCCAAATTGTAGATCATTGCACCTCTTTGTAGATCCTTGCTTCCTCCTTCTAGATCCTTACTTCTCAACTTTCTAATGGTGAATTGGGAAGAATTTGAAATAAATTTGGTAGGGAATTGGAATTGGATTGGGAATGAAAGGAATTTGGGAGTGGAAAATTCTAGATCTAGATTTGGAAAGAGAATGAGAGGAGAGAGAATTCCCCCCCTCTAATATAGGCCAGCCTTACCCCTTCCCCAAGCTATTATAAAATGTCCAATGTACCCCTTGGGGCCTCTCATGAAGAAAGAATTAAGGAAGGAAGCTTTTAGTCTAATAATTTAATTAATTTAATCCATCTCCTTAACAATGGGCTTTCTAAATGGGCCAAGTCTAACTAATTAATTCATGTTGGTCCATGGGTCCAAACTAAAATAGTTGGGTCCACTAATATAAGTTCAAAATAATTAAATAATATCTAACAACAATTAAATAATTCAACAAATAATTATTTACTATGCACAATATTTAATTAAATAGGAAAAAGACTAAAATACCCTTTCCTAGAAAATGTGGTAGTGACAAGTCTACCCTCCTTAAAAAAATTTGTCCTCGAAATTCAAAGATGAAAACTACCCCCAGAAAATCATAGAACAGAACTAAAGAATCACAACTAACTAATGAACAGAACATAACTAGAAAATAATATACCTCAACGTTACAAACAAATATGGATAACGCTCTCGCATGTCATCATCTCTCTCCCAGGTAGACTCCCCCGGAGAGTGATGCCTCCATGCAACGCACACCAAAGGAATAGTCTGGTTTCTCAGTACCTTCTCTCTTCGGTCCAGAATCTCAACTGGCTGCTCTGGATAGCTAAAAGTATGGCCCACCTCTATCTCCGAGTGATCCAATACATGACTAGGATCTGCCATGTATCGTCTCAACTATGACACATGAAATACGTTGTGCACTCCCTCCAATGCAGGTGGCAAGTCTAGTCTATAAGCAACTGCACCGACCCTCTCTAGAATAGTGAAAGGTCCGATGAATCGCGGACTAAGCTTTCGCCTCCACCGAAGCAAATCGTGCCTCGTGTCGGAGAAATCTTCAGAAACACCAAACTACCCACCTATAACAAAATACCATCTTAGGAACTTAATCTATAACAAACAAGAACAAGCACAAACAAAATCTAAACTATACCTCGAACTCCAAAGGTCTCCGATGTCTATCGGCCCAATGCCGCTGTCTGTCCTGGGCCATTCGAAGTCTGTCTCTAATCAACTTAACCTTCTCTACTGCATCCACAACCATCTCTGGCCCAAGCAAAACTCTCTCTCCAACACCATCCCAAGACAAAGGAGTATGACACCACCGACCATATAGAGCTTCAAAAGGTGACATCTCTATACTGGCCTGGTAAATGTTGTTGTAAGCAAACTCTACCAAATGGAGACGGTCTTCCCAAGAACCCCCGAAATCTAGTACACAAGTGCGCAACATATCGTCGAGAGTCTGGATAGTCCTCTCTGACTGCCCATCTGTCTGGGGATGATATGCAGTACTGAATTTGAGCTGAGTGCCCAAACTCTCCTGCAAACTCCTCCAGAAATGAGAAGTAAAATGACTATCTCGATCTGAGACTATGCTGACGGAAACTCCATGTATCCTAACGATCTGCCTCACATACATCTCAGCCAGCTTCTCCGTAGACAAACCTACCTTGAAAGGCAAAAAGTGGGCCGACTTGGTCAACCTATCAACAATGACCCAAATCGTGTCTTTCCCTCCTGAAGATCGTGGAAGTCCGGACACAAAATCTATAGTAATGTGTTCCCACTTCCACTCTGGAATGGGTAATGGCTGAAGTAAACCTTCTGGCCTCTGCCTCTCGGCTTTCACCTGCTGGCACACTAAGCATCTGGATACAAACTGTGCCACTTTCCTCTTCATGCCATACCACTACACACTCTCTCGCATATCCCGATACATCTTGTTAGCACCTGGATGTATGGAATACTGAGAGCGATGCGCTTCCTGCAATACCTCTTCACGCAACTCCCCACTAGGCACACACAATCTAACTCCATGCCTTAAGGATCCAACCTCTACAATAATAAAGTCATCCTTCAATCCTGCTCTCACCTGAGCTCTGATACTCCTCAGAGGTACATCATCATACTGTGCTGCCTTGATCCTGTCTATCAAATCTGAGTATATCTGTAATCCGCACATCTGCATAGCACACCCAGGAACAATCACCTCAATGCCCAAGCTCTCCAAGTCCTCCAATAAATATCGATCCTGCGTCAAGAACATAGATACCGGATACCTGCTCAAAGCATCGGCAACTACATTGGCTTTCCCAGGATGATATTGCAAAGAGATATCAAAATCCTTTATCAGTTCCAACCACCGACGCTGCCTCATGTTCAACTCCTTCTGCGTAAAAACGTACTTCAAGCTTTTGTGGTCTGTGATGATCTCCACACGCTCTCCGTACAAATAATGTTTTTACAACTTCAGGGCGAATATGACGGCTGCCAACTCCAAATCATGGGTAGGATAGTTCTTTTCATGATGACATAATTGCCTGGATGCATAGACAATCACTTTCCCATGCTGCTGAAGAACACAACCCAAACCCTTTTCCGATGCATCACTATAAATAGTGAAACCTCCGGACCCTGATGGCAATGTCAAAATAGGAGCAGACGTCAACCTCTTCTTCAACTCCTCAAAAGGAACCTGGCAATCCTCCGTCCAAACAAACTCCACATCCTTCCTTGTGAGTCTGGTCATCGGCTCGGTAATCCTCGAAAAATCTTGCACAAACTTCCTGTAATAGCCTGCCAATCCCAAGAAACTTCTGATCTCTGCTACCGAACTTGGAGTCATCCAAGATTCCACTGCTGAAATCTTCATCGGATCCACTGAAATACCATCACCAGTCACAACATGCCCCAAGAACTCCACCTTATCCAAGAAAAACTCACACTTGGACAACTTTCCATACAGCTTCTCCTTCCTCAGTACATCCAACATAATCCTCAAATGCTCCTCATGCTCCTCCGGTGTCCTCGAGTATATGAGTATGTCGTCGATGAACACCACAACGAACTTATCAAGGTACTGGTGGAACACCTTGTTCATCAAGTTCATAAAGACCGCTGGTGCATTAGTCAAACCAAACGGCATCACCATAAACTCGTACTGACCATACCGAGTTCTAAAAGCAGTCTTCGGTATGTCCTCCGACTTTACCTTCACCTGATGGTAGCTTGATCTCAAATTTATCTTAGAAAATACCTTGGCACCACCCAATTGATCAAACAGATCATCAATCCGTGGCAAAGGATACTTATTCTTGATAGTGAGATTATTCAAACCCTGTAATCAATGCACATGCGCACCGATCCATCTTTTTTCGGTACAAACAATACCGGGGCTCCCCATGGTGAAGAACTCGATCTGATAAACCCTTTATCCTGCAATTCGTCCACTTGCTTCTTTAACTCGACTAGCTCACTGTTTACTCTATAGACATGCTGTAAAATTGGTTCTGCACCTGGCACCAAGTCTATAAAAAATTCAACATCTCGATCTGGCAGCAATCCTGGCAATTCCTCAGGAAACACATCCAAGAACTCTGCTTTCAACGGATGTGGCAACTCTTTGTCTTCCACCATAGCTCCACAAATAATGCCTTCGCCTTGCTCCGCAGCTCCTCTAGCAAACTCGAACTCTGGCTCTCCTAGCGGACCAAACAAAACTCTACCTCCTCTACAGTCTATGCTAGCACGGTGCCTACTCAACCAATCCATCCCGAGTATAATGTCGTAGCTCGGAAGTGGCATTACAAGTAGACACGCACTCAACTACCGGCCTCCCAAAGTAACTCTCCGATCCTTGCAAATATCATTAACCAGGATAATGCCTCCCCCGGTCATGATCTTGCAAGTCCTAAGCAAAGACTCAGCTACCAAACCATGCTTTAGAGCAAAAGAAATAGATACAAAACTATGGGAAGCACCACTATCAAATAAAGCTAAAGCTGGAATAGAATTAAGAAGAATAGAACCTGCAAGACATCTCCGGTGGGTTCCTCCCTGCCGAGCACCTCCCTGCTGCTGATGCTGGACAAAACGCTGCTGCTGTGTCGGAAGCGGTCCCCTCGGCTGTGCTGCAGGTGGTCTTGTCTGTGTCCTCGGAGCTGGAGCTGCTCCTTGAACTGCATGACGAGGACACTCCCTCGATTGATGCCCTTCAGTACCACAATACAAATAAACTCCTAGCCTCCTCCTACAAACTTCCCAGATGTGGCCGGACTTCTTGCAGAAGTTGTATGGAGATTGCTGTAACTGTCTCTACTACTGAGGTGCCTAGTGAAAAGGCGCTCTAGCTGGAGTCTGGTTCTGCTGTGGCTGCTGGAAAGGTCTGGACTGGAAATAAGGACATTTGGTAGATACTGCACTGCCGTTGGCCCCCAGAAAAGAATCACGGTCTCTCTTGGTCTTCAAACCCAGATCCCACTCAACCTTGCTTGCCTCCGCAAGTATCTCAAAGTATGTCTCATAAAATGACGGAATGAGAATAGCTCGAACCTCCGGTTCCCTTACCAAATACTCTGCAAATTGGCTCAACCTACCGAACTCTGCAGCGTATTCCTCCACAGACATGCTCCCCTGAATGAGACTTTCAAATTGTCTCCCCAAGTCAAGCCTGTCCATCCGGGCGAAAAAATTCTTCTTGAAAAGGTCCTTGAATACCTCCTAAGATTGTCCTACGTCAACCAGTACTGGCTCATTCCTGAACCAAGTGCGAGCGACGTCGAACAGTTGAAGTCCTACCGCCTCAACCTTCAGATCTTCAGAAAGACGGGACACCCTCATAAGACGCTCAATGTCCTCGAGCCAATCATCAGCATAGACGATGCCCTCCGTCCCTTTGAAAACCCTAGGTTCCAGTTTTTTGAAGTGCTGAATGTTGCCTGGCCGAAGCTGAGCAACCTGAGGAACAACCAGCTGCTAGACCGGAACTCCTCTCTCAACTACAGCACGAGCAAGCTGATGAGCACTCTCGATGCCTTGCCATAGAACGTCGGTCTGCCTCTGATGTGCCTCTGACTGAGCCTTCTGTGCCTCGAGCATCTCACGAAATAGTGTAAACATCTGTGACGTCTTTGCTGGCACAGGAGGTGGAGGTGGAAGCCCCTCAGATACAGCTGGCACAGTCCTCTGAGTAGGTGGTGGACCTTCGAAAGTAGCTGACACTCAAATCACCGGAGATGTGACTGGTGCAGGCCCTCGGGATGTCGCAGACCTCTCAGAAGCTGCTCTCCCCTGCTATGATCTAGTCTTAGGCAGCATCCTGAGACAAAGCGAAAGGAAGAATCAATATGGCACAAGATGTAAGATATCAAGAAAAGGACAGTTTAAGGGATCAAGTATCAATATCAAAGGAGAATAGTTGAATCAAAAGAATTTTCCTAGATGTGATTGAGTATCTCAGCCTATTCCTATATCCTATCGCAGGCTCGCAGTAGTACAACTAAGTTGTCGCACTACCACGACATCACATACTTTGTGAAGCTAGACCTGCATGGGCCACCACCAAAAATGTGTCACGACCCGCACCCGGTGTAAGGGTACTAGTCGGAAACAACGCCCAGCCTACGCCGCAGAATCGGTGGTAGAACGCTGTCTAGATAATCTATCTAGCAATATAATGAACCACCAATAATGATAGTATACTCAATCACAGAACTAAGATAGAAATGAGCACGAACCAGATAAGAATAGAATAGTCACAATACAACTCATGAGTCTAAAATAATACATCATTGAGTCTGAAGAAATACAGAAATAAGCTGGAGACAAATCCAGTACACAAGAATACTACAAGGCTACAACTCCAGGGTCAACTGTCTCAGTTGGGATAAGTCCCTTTTGAGCCAGGGTCTCAAAATCTAAACCCACAACATCTTGGGGTCCATAAAAGGTAGGGTACCACTCCTCAGTATCATCTGGAAAAATATATCCAGTCAGGAAAGGAGCAGAGTACATCTCTAACAGCAGTTCTAATTAATGATAAAAACTATGTAACAGTAAATAGCTGTGGATAAACAAGATGCACAATAGATATAAGAGATACATGTACAATAAGGAAATACTGGAAATAAATACAATAATGAACAATATGCCAATGAAACAATAATACTAATGACTAAGTGTGTGAGTACTAGCTTAACATGTGATCGGCTTGGGCAAGATGCAATGCGGCCTGGCTAATCATACGTGCGGTGTATGATCAACACTATTCAATAATCTGTACTTTATTCAATAGGGATTTGATCACATATCTATACTAATGCTCCCCACCCCCGACTGGTATAATAGATCCAACCACGGTATGCTATGGCACTAGATTCCCCAAGAAGAGAGCGACTCCTCCCAAAAATCGGTGTCTGTACATATTCAAGATAACCAATGAAATAATACTTGTACCATATACACCATATACCAAGGAATAACATCTCATGATGAGATCCGGATATACCAATCCGTGTAACCATAGTGTCGAGAGAACATGGATATCTACACTAGATACAATAAACATAGAGGATATCATAAATGAGAAACTATCAGAGAATGTACTCGCCTGAAGTCCAATGAATAGTCTCACAGATGTTTGACTCGGTGCCTCGAAGACCTAGATATGGAATACAACATCAATACAATGTCCGTAAAAGAGAACAAGTTAAACTAGTCAACTTCTAGGTCAATAAGTCAATTCTAAGTCAAAAGTCAACTGTGGTCAACTCTAAAGTCAACTAAAGTCAACTATGGTCAACCCAAGGTCAACTATCTATTTCTAGGTTGTCCAAGTCTAGCACCAAAAACTTGGATCAAAATACTAAGCTCTAAGTCATAAGATTACGTCCTTAAATATTAGGATATCGTATCTTCGGATACGTGAATCCAAGGTAAACCTCACAATACCTATATACCAATCAATAAAGTATATAATATTAAATACAACAATTAGGAATCAAGGTTTTGAACCCAATTGATATCCACACAAAGTAATGCTCAAGATACATATAGGTATATTATTTACTCTAATACATAATATATTATATATAAACTAATATAATATATATAAATAAAATAATAACAATACTAGTATTACATCTCACCATAAATATATTTATATATACATATATATATATATATATATATAATATAAACCAAAACTGCCTAACTGTCACTGAAAAACTGTGTGAAAAACATTTATTTTCAATAAACAGCCTTTTAGTGACAGTTCGAACCGTTACAGAAAAACTGTCGCCAATGCTGCTGTGTAAAATCTACTGTTGTCACTTATTGGTGACAGTTCTTAACTGTCACCAAAATTTCCGTCGCCGCTGCTGTCATTCCCGTCCGCCGCTGCTGTGCATTTAATGACAGAATTTGTCATTAATAGCTTCAGCGGCTGCTGCTGCTGCTTAAGGTTATTAATGACATGATCTGTCATTAATAGCTGTTGTCGCTAAAAACAATTAATATATATAGATATATATATTAATATATAAACCAATATATATATATATAAAATAATTAAATAATATATATATCTATATATACATAATCCTATATATATAAATAAATATTAAAAACTATAATACATATTCCATGCATTAATGTACATATTTAACATGGCTAGAAGCACACATAAAAATATATTCATTAATATACAATTAATTATATAATAATTATAATTATATAATTACTCATTTAAACACATAAATATTTTTATAAAACATTTATATATAATTTATTTTATTAACAAGTTGTAACATATATAAATGCATGTAAAGAAAGCTACATATATATTTATACATCATATTAGTACACATAAAAATATAGAGATCTATGCTACAATAAATACTATAATAAATATAATAAAATAAATATGTAACAACTATATATATTTACTAATTATAATTCAAGAATTAAAGCATAAATAATTAGATCTATACAAAAACACACACAATTGGAGAGTATCATACCGTATCCCACTAGATCCAGGATACGCATGCGACACGAGTCCAACACACAACCAATGGCATCCCGAAGGACACAAACAAGTTACAAATATTATTTATGACCAAATCAAAGTGTCAAATGTAGATCTATGTGTCCGTGTCAAAATACGACATGTACAAAGTCCCGTGTCAGAGGAAAAATCTCCAAAACGACACGTATCACCAAATTGTTGGGATACGACCTACACGTACCCAATTGTGGACACGACACTAGCCCCAAACACATAAGCACATGTCCAATTGATTTTTAGGATCAATTGACACACACAACAAAATATAAATTCGGAATTCCCATAAAATTGACACAAAAAGTACCATAACTTTCTCCATGGGTCTCCTATGAATACAAAACCAAGTCCTATGGGTAGTACATACATATAGGTTGATTTTACATGATTAAATCTCAGATTTAGAAGCAATTTTAATGGAAAAAATTAAATTATACCTATTGGGAGATGGATTTCCAATGAAACCTCCAATTGAGATGATCTTGCTTCCAAATTGTAGATCATTGCTCCTCTTTGTAGATTCTTGCTTTCTCCTTTTAGATCCTTACTTCTTAACTTTCTAATGGTGAATTGGGAAGAATTTGGAATGAATTTGGTAGGGAATTGGAATGGGAATGAAAGGAATTTGGGAGTGGAAAATTCTAGATCTAGATTTGGAAATGAGAATGAGAGAAGAGAGAATTCCCCCCCCCCCTCTAATATAGGCGGGCCTTACCCTTTCCCCAAGCAATTATAAAATGTCCAATGTACCCCTTGGGGCCTCTCATGAAGAAATAATTAAGGAATGAAGCTTCTAGTCTAATAATTTAATTAATTTAATTCATCTCCTTAACAATGGACTTTCTAAATGGGCCAAGTGTCTAACTAATTAATTCATGTTGGTCCATGGGTCCAAACTAAACTAGTTGGGTCCACTAATATAAATCCAAAATAATTAAATAACATCTAACAACAATTAAATAATACAACAAATAATTATTTACCATGCACAATATTTAATTAAATAGGAAAAAGACTAAAATACCCTTTCCTAGAAAATGTAGTAGTGACAGTCCGGGTTAGGGTTCGATGTCGAAGACTCGCCGGAGCTTTGCCGGGGGTCCTCAGGGCTTTGCTGGAGGGTAGCAGCGCTGACGGAGGCGGAGACGGCTAGGTGGAGGCACCGCGGGGAGAGCAGCGGCTGCTGCTGCTCGTGGTCGAGGCGGATAGGAAAATGGGGGAGCTGGGCAGCCGGGGTTCAGTTCGAGCGGCTGCGGGTCGGGGAGAGGGTGGAGGACGGCGAGGGGAGAGGGATTGTCGGGAGGAGACGGTGGAGAGAGGTTCTGGTCATCGAGGGCTGTGGGTCGGGGAGACGGTGAGGAGAGGTTCTAGTCGTCGAGGGCTGTGGGTCGGGGAGACGATGAGGAGAGGGCGGCCGGGGCTAGGGCAGCGGGTCGTCGGTCGAGGGGGTTAGGGTTCATGCGATGCCAGGCAGTCAAGGGGGTTAGGGTTCAGGCGGAGCTGGGCAGTCGAGGGGGTTAAATAGGGGCGGACGGAGGATGAAAGGGTTTAGGATTAGGGTTCCGATCGGGTTAACGGGTCCGGGTCAGGTTCAATTCGGATCCGACCCAACCCGTTAAGAGTTAGGTTTGGTCCGGTTTGGTTTAGCATGGTTCGGTTTGGTTTGGTTCAACTGAACCGGGTTTAATTCAGGGTTTATTTTGGTTTATTATAAACTTGGTTTTTAGGGCTTTAAAAATGTTTTGGGGTCCAATAAATTCCCAGAAAATTTCCCTATGTCTAATTTTTCATTTTACACCAGCAAATATTATTATTATAATATTTTAATATTATTTAACATCATTTAAAAATACTTAATACCAGAAAATAATTGATTTAATTAGTTAAAAATCACCTAAAATTCTAGAAATTTCATTTTTAAAATCTGAAAAATTCTGGGGGTTTACACCATATACTCTATTCATCCAGGAGGTACAAAGATGTACCGAGATTTGAGGTAGTATTATTGGTAGCATGGGATGAATAGAGAGATTGCACGATTTATGGCAAAATGTTTGGTCTGTCAGCAAGTTAAGGCTGAGCATTCGAGAACCGCTGGTATGTTACAGCCGCTTCCCATACCCGAATGGAAGTGAGAACATATCACAATAGATTTTGTTACAGGATTTCCAAGAAGCCCCAGTGGGAAAGATGCAGTCTGGGTTATTGTGGATCGACTCACCAAATTGGCATATTTCTTACCGTTCAGAGTTGACCAATCTACGGAGTTTCTAGCTGACATGTATATAGGACAGATTGTAAGATTACATGGAGTATCGATTAGTATTGTGTCAGATCATGACTCAAGATTCACATCCTATTTTTGGCGAAGAATGCAGGACAGTCTTGGCACCCGACTCTAGTTCAGCACTACTTACCATCCACAGACAGACAGTCAGTCGGAGCGCACGATTCAGATCCCTGAGGATATGCTTTTAGGTCATGTATGTTAGACTTCAGAGGGTCTTGGGAAGACCATTTTCACTTGGTGGAGTTCTCTTACAATAACAGCAACCAGGCGAGCATCCAAATGGTACCTTTCGAGGCATTGTACGGCAGGAAATACAGGTCACCGATATGCTGGAGTGACATTGGCGAGCGTAAGATACTCGTTCCAGAGTTAGTGATGCAGACAGTTGAGAAGGTTAAGCAAATTCAGAGTCATCTTCGTGCAGCTCAGGACAAAAAAAGTATTGGGCTGACACACACTGCCGACCTTTGGAGTTCAAGGAAGAAGAACATATATTCTTGAGGATCTCACCTACCCGAGGTACTATTCGATTTGGGAGTAGAGGCAAGCTGAGCCCGGGGTACATTGGGCCATTTGATATTTTGGAGCGTATTGGTGAGGTTGCGTATTGTGTTACATTACCCACATCTCTAGAGGGAGTACATAAGGTATACCTTGTCTCACACCTGAGGAGGTACGTGACTGACCCAAGTCATATAGTCGGTCATTCTAAGATTTCAGTGGGACCTAGCTTGAGGTATGAAGAGCAGCCAGTAGGGATACTTGATATTAGTGTGAAGATATTACGGGGTCAGACGATTAGATTGGTCCGAATAGCTTAGAAACATCACTCCCCTGGCGAATCTACTTGGTAACTAGAGGATATCATACACCAGCGTTATTCCCACTTATTCGAAGATGCATGTATGATCTAAGAACAACCTAAAGGTTACCATAATTATTTTTCTTAGTAGTTAATTCTTAATTGCGAGGACGCAATCCTTTTAAGGTGGATAGAATGTAAACACCCAAATTTTTAGAAATTTATCTTAAAATTTAAATTAAGAATTTTGAGTTTTTGGAGATTTTCTGAAATTTTTAATTAATTATAATAAATATTTTCAGGGATTTATATTGTTTGTATTAAATTAATTATTAAAGTATTACAAAAATTATATTTTTGAGTGTGTAATTAATAATAGGATATTGTGTAATTTTTTTAAAATTTATTAGGCTCAAAAAACTATTTTTAAATTGCTAAAATATATTATTTTAAAATAAACTAACTTAAACCAACCGGAACCAAACCAAACCAAACCAAACTGAACCAAACCGGACTAATCCAAACCAACCCAGACCAAACGAACTGGATCCTACCTGACCCGCTAACCCGCGACCCGTACCCGACCCGCTAACCCGAAACCTATCATCTACAGTAACCGAAACCTATTTTCTTCCCCGACCACTACAGTAGTAGCCGGCGACCCCTCCGTTCATCTCCCTTAAGCTTTCGATGACCCCTCCATTCACCTCCCCGTAACCGCCCGCACCTCGCCCTATAAAACCCCTAGTAAGACGAACCCCACCACCATCACACCCTCTCTAACTCGGACGACCGCGGCCTCGACGACGACTCCAGCTCCGACATAAGCTTCCCCAAGCGACCGCGACTGAACGCACAAGAACACAGCGTGGCTGACAGACAGCAGCCGCAGCAATCCGCCGCCGACGATCGTGCACCGCCTCGCGCAGTTGTCCATGCGCAGCACAACGCAGATTCGACCCCCTCTGTTTCAAGTGATTTATCTTCCTCCACGTTGTATCGATTCTCGAACAGCCTATTACATTATGTTCACAGCATAACTCTCTCGAATCCTGTATAAATAGTTTGGGGTATCGTGTCCTGTGTCGTTCGCTAATCGCTACGCAAAACAGGAAAAAATAACCCAATTTTTAGTTCAGAGAACTGTCCCAAACCCCCATGTTCATGGCCTTTTTTTCCAACTTAGTTACTATTTTTAAATTTTACTTAAACAGTAATTTAGGCAATATAACCAAGATTTAATCCCATTAATTAGTTTATTTTAATTTATTATATGCTATATTTTATTCGTGGTTGAAGTTGACTAAAAACTTGGTTTTCTAAACCCAAAATCATCTTAAATGGGGTGCATCCCTCTAAACGAGGTACTTCATCGTATACAAATTGAATCGAAAGACGCGTATTACCAATACAGATGTGTAAGATTTTACAGAAGTTGATTTGGATGTGCGTGCACATCGTAATCAGTACGTATCCGTCAAAAAGTCCCGTATCGGCCAGTTTTGACACTCGTCATTATTTCGTGTATGTTTGTCGTTTCACAACAAAACTTTTGCCATCGGTTTTGTAGCATTACGCTGGTTCTGTGACCCAAGTTTGGTTTAATTCTGAGAATGTTGACAAAACCCCATTTTTGTGGGCCCCACGGTTCTACTTGACGAGAAATTTTGTGATGGCCTCATCAGAATCCAGTTTTGGACATTCCATTGGGTTCGTCTAATCGTTCTGGACTTATAAAACTAAGTTCGATAAATTTGGAGAACTTTGACTCTGGCATAATTTTCGGTGTGAAGTGGGCACATGTGGACCCCGCTTTAACCAAAAACTATCAATTTTGCTCCTGTGTCCAAATTGGACTTATAGATAGTCAATCCTAGCTATTTTACGTATTCTGAGAATGATGATAATGTTTGTTTCAGCATCCGGAGGCATACTTGGAGATTTTACTATTACAGGAGCAACTGAAGGAGTTTAGAACACAAGCAAGTGTACCTTACCAAACTTACAGTAGTTTCTTTAATAATATTTGTTTGAGTTATTTCTGTGATGTACCTGCTCAACCTAGGACTATGAGACATTACTTAGCGTTCGAACAAGATTCGGGTGTCGATGTCGTACGCGGAGTCATGTAAAGTCATTTAGAGAGTTGATACCATGATCCTATATATTTTCGTGCTTGCTTTACCAAGTACGTCATACCATAGGACACTTAACACTATTCTTATGACAGAATCTTTTCTAAAATATTCGTGGTGATTCTGTATAGGCTTACAAGATTCGTGACATAAGTCTTGCATATACATAGATATCATTATGACTTGTTGTACTTGCTAGAGGTCATGATCTTGCGTGTTATGGACATGAGACGTCATGGACATGAGACGTATGATTATATTGGGTGGAAAGAGACACATAGGCTACAGGCTGATTACATACATATATATTTATTATTATGGTGCTATAGTCTCTGTTCCAGAGCTTGGCCCATTACGTGATATTACTGGTACCGGCTCCCCGATACAAAGCTTGTAGTGGTCTCATCCGGAGTACTTGTGATGCTCTCATTTGCATATCACATAGCTGCTAACATAGATTGCCCAGTTGATCTATTTTTACATACTATATTTTATTTGGCTTGAGTTATTCTTGTATCTTTCTATGTCCCCTAAGGACCTGGATCCGGATTATGTCCCCAGGTATAGCAGAAAAGATTTACCCCAAGATATATGGGACAGGAGCTGACGCTGGAGCAGTACTAGCACCAGAAGAAGAGGTTGTGCCAGAGGATTTCTCGTGAGTATTCTGTTATATACTCAGTTATTTATGTTTTCAGTTATTCTATATTTTGACACTTGGATTATTGTATTGACTTATTATCGGGTTGTTCCCCGAGACAATTTTTATTGAGGCTTGTTGATGAATTATATTTCTTTATATTGATTAGTCTATCATATTGAATTATGTTATATTTTGTGGATGAGATTAGAATTAGACTGTGACATATATCTTACAGCTTAATTACACTATAGCGGGTCCATTAAATTAGGTATGCCCATTGGAGTTGTGCTGCTGGCCATTGTCACGTGGCTAGTCCCTTGGTAATTTGGGATTAGGGCATGACATTATATTTTAATTATGAGTTATGAGTATTTATTCCAGATTTACTTATTTGTCAAAAATTATTTTTTTATGACTACTAGGTAACCCGTTATGACCTAGGTTTGGTTTCTACTCGATTTTGGACTCATAGAATTTCTAGGAGACGACCATATCACTAAAAATCATATTTTTCCAATAAATTATAGAATTAATATTTTTTAATAATAATATTTTTAAAATGATTTTTTATAATGTTTGATTGTTTGTAATATTTTGGTGTGGAGTTACTTGCATATGCAACCAACTTAGGAGTATAAACTAGATAATAACCAAATAATACTAGATGAATAAGAGTCTAATTAGTGTAATAATTAATTGGTAGGTGTTCGAGACGTTCATATGGAGAGCTCCGGATCAGATTTGTTGTGCTCGTAGCTTGGCTTGGAATGCAAGTACACCTTGCTTGATGGTATTGTTCAGTTTACATATGCCTAGGTTTTATTTGTTTAGTTGTGTGCACGCATTTTAGAGTAACAGACTTACCCAGTAGAGTAGCAGACTTACCGGGTATCTTATGAAGATACGAGGTATCTTCTGACCTGACACATGGAATATTGGTCCAACCCTTGTCCTTGTCTGGTTATGGGGTTGGATTATTGTGAAGGTACAAGGTATTTTATGACCTGACACTGTTTCAAATACGTTCACTGTCTGAGTGAGTGAGTGCATGGACTAGCGTGTCGACTGATCATCGATACGAGAGTTCGAGTCTCGTATTAGTAGTTGGTATTGGTTTCATTTTCTAGATATTATTTGACGCCATTACATTATGTCTGTACCGCATATATGGTTCAGATAGTTCATTGGGAGGGAAGAATCTATTAGTGAGCGTATGGGATTTTGATTTCTAATGGTGTATATCGTGTACCCCTGAGTTTTACGGAACTCTTGGTGGGATGACTGTTCTTCTATTTTTTCTCCCTCATTCACCATTAGAGATGTCTCGAATACATTCACGTAGATGGTTAGTTACCCTATTTATTGTTTACTATTTTACTTTAATGCATGTCGATTCTTTTGACTTGTTATGTTCCTTTGAGGACCTGGCACCCTTTCCAGGTATAGAAGATCATGATTATTTGCAGGAGCACAGATCAGGACTGATTACTTCTTTCTCTTTCGAGGAGGTCTTCCCTTAGAGCTTATTGATCACTAGATGATATACTTATTTTGTTGTCTTTCATATCCTAGTTTGGTAGTGGATTTGTCTTCACCCAACTATTAGTTCTTCTCTACTTTTTCCTACTTGGTACATTGCCATATTGGTTTATATATTTATATTTGGTTTTATTGATGAGATTAGTATTGCTTGTGACTTGTGACATTATATACCACTTATGAATTATTATTATTCATAAGACAGCGTACGTATGTGTATGGTTTCCATATATTGGAGTTGTCATGTACATACGGCTGACATGCTTACGTATTTCTAGTTCTACGTATTTTGGGACTAGGGCGTGATATAATTTTAGTGGTGGCCCATGCAGGTCGAGAGTATATTGTCTCGGATACATGGCCTATATCTTTTTTCATATACTATAGGTGAGTTATTTTAAAGAGTCATGGCATGAAGTCATGTGCTTCCTTGCGGTGATAAGCCACTATGACATGTCCAAAACCGAGGCTATACCTCATCGTGGTGTCATACCATTGTAGCATGAGGTCCCAGCCTATTTGTAGTGCCAAACTACCAAGCATGAAGTATTGTGCTTCCTTGCGGTATTACGCCGCTGTGACATAGCTCGCATAGCCGAGGATTTACATATTTTTTCTTTTTGTGGTGTCATACCACTATAATATGAGGTCACCGGCTTCTTTGTAGTTCTGCCTAACACTCTTTATTCCACATCATTAGGCTACCTGCCTATGTGCAGTGCTACGCCGCTGTGACATGGCTCGCGAAGCCGAGACATTACCTTATCGCGGAACCTTGTCGTGGTATCACACCATTGTAGCATGGAGTCCTTACGCTCCTTTGTAGTGCCGCTCTTCCCGTTCTTCCTGTAAAATATGTCAGACATTAAAAATGTATGAGAACTCATTAAGACAACTAAGCCATCCTCCTATAGGACTTGTTCTACACAAAGAATAAATAGTAGACAACAATATTTTTGGGTCCGTAACCCCTCCATGTCTCAAAGGACTACCTATTGTTCCTGATATTCTCCCAGTCAATAATCCTTCTTTGAACCAAAATCTTGATGCCTTGTAGATTTTTCTATGAATTAATTGTATAAAAATTTATGGTAGAATTACAAAGACACAATATCAAAATGTCTTCAATCCCAAGTTGACTGTTGTGTACTCGACCAGCTGGCGCTTAAGACCTTTGGTGAACCGATCCACCAGAATCTCCTAGCTCTGAACATCAATCATGAAAATAACTCCAGTCTTTATCAGATAATTTACTGCCATGTGTCTCAGTCGCACAGTCCTCTACTTACCATTGAAGAGGTTATATGATGTCAACGACGTTCAAGGTGTTAGAATGGGCGGGCGGCTCAGAACCCGACCCGGTCAAACCCGGTACGGGCCGGCCTGGACCCGGTCAACGGAGCAGCCTGGTCCAGCCCAATCCCCCTTGGTTTGGGCTATGTCGAACGATCCAACCCGCAAGCCAGGACTGGCCAGTTATCTGCCACGTTCTAGCTAGGTCCAATTCGGACTGGTCCGGTCTGCCCAGCCCGCTCCGGCCCAGTTCAGGCCCGGTTCGGCCCCGGTTTGGTTGATTTTTAAAAAAATTTGGAATATAACCGTTGGGGGGTATTTAAAAATAACCCTAGTTTAGTGGCAGATTTTTGACCGTTTTAGGGGTATTTTGGTCATTTTGCTAAAAATGACCAAAATATCCGTTATAATAACTCTCTTTTTCGGTATTTTGGGTCATTTGCCCCAAAAAATTCCTATATATAGCCCATAATTCATAAAAAATTAACACAGATAATTTCTTCCCTCTTATAATTTTTTTTTCCTCTTACAAAGTTTTAAAGCAAGGCAATTACAAAATTTAGAAGCAAAGCAATTACTGGAGTCCAACTTCTTTCCTCTCAACACATTTTCATGCGATTTCTTTTGGAGGCCTCTAGTAGAAGTTAAAAGTAACTTTAATATTACAGAATAGTTTTTTCTTCTAATTTGATATTTTTCTTTCGTCTCTCTCTCTCTCTCTCTCTCTCTCTCTCTCTTGGTATAGAAGTAATTAATTTTGCTCTAAAGATTTTTTGAAAAATTATTTTTTTAAAATATGGATTGACAAGGTTCAAACCAACCTTTTGAAAATTATGATTATTATAATAATATGTTTGAAAATAATTCTATTCCTGATTCTGTGCCACCAACACAAATGTCACCACCTGAAGTTAGAAGTATGATTACGGCTACAAATGTTGCCAATTGGAAAAAATCTATGTTATGGGATTATTTTACAAAAATATTTATTACTGATAGTGAGGGAGCACCGATTTTTGATCCAAAAGATCAAAAACAAATACTTAATGCTGCAGAATGTAGGAAATGTAAGCGGGTTTACAAATGAAAAAAAAATTGATGGCACGGACACTTTAAAAAGATACTACGAAAGTTGTTATGGCAAAGACACACTACAGGCTAGACAAACACAGCTAAGTATTAGTGGTCAAGGATCTTCTATATGTAACTTTACTTATTCTGATGCTCGTAACAAGACTAAGTTAACAAGATATATTATTTGTGATGAACAACTATTTACATTTGGTGATAGTGATTTCTATTATAATTATGCTAGTAATACACTTAATCCTTGTTTTACTAAAGTTTTTAGATCTACTGTTATAGCAGAGGCTCTAAATTTTTTTCAAAAAAATAAGGCTACTTTGAAAGAAAGTTTTATGCATGTTAGTAAATTATCTCTACTTTCTGATATATGGACTACTAAGCAAAACTATGCTTATATTTGTATCACGGCATATTATACAGATCCAAGATGGATGTTGCAAAAATGCATTATTTGTCTAAGGCCTTTAGAATTTCCACATACCGGTGTTTTAATCGGTGGCGCTATAATATAATTTGTGCGTGAATATGATATTCACAATAAAATATTTTTGTTTTTTTATAATGCTAGTAATAACACTTCTTCTATTAATGTTTTGAAAACACAATTTACGTCTATATTAGAAGGTAGACTTTTTAATTTTAGATGTGCTTGTCATATTATTAATTTGATTGTAAAAGAATATCTTGAATTATTTCAACTAAATTTAGAAAATATTAGATTATGTTTACAAAGTTTGAACACTTCTGCAAGTAGACAACAAGCTTTTAAAATTTTATGTACACAATATGGCATTACTTGTAGGCGATTTGTTAAGGATGCACCACATTGGTAGAATTTTATTTATTTAATATTGAAATCTTCTATGAAGTTTAAAAATGTTATTACACATTATTGTAATGCTAATCTTAGTTTTGATTATCGAGTAACTGAGAATGATTGGTTGCTACTTCTATTTTTGAATTTTTAAAATTATTTTATAATGCTACAGGTATTCTATCTGGAGTTTATTATCCAAATTATCCTTTAGCTTTAACAGAAATTCCTATTATGTCTCATTTATTTTCTAGATATAAAAATGTTCCTAGTTTTGACAATGTGTTTTCCAAAATGGAAGCCAAATTTAAAGAATATTAGGATAATATAACTCTTCTATATTGTTTGACTTCAATTTTTGATCGAAAGAGTAAATTAGATAGTGTATTCATTTTATTAGACGAATTTGAAGAAAATATGAGAGTTGAAGTAGGTAGCTTGAAAGTAGAAATTAAGGATACTTTAGATAGTTTAATTACTTTATATAAAGAAAGAGTTGTATCCATCCGACCTGGTACAACCGTTCAAGGTAGTAGCTCTGATTTTATGTCTAAATTATCATATGCTAAAAGTGTACTACAAAGGAAGGAACAAAAAAATTTATCCCAACCCACTCAAGAATTGTCCTTATATATAAATTCTTATAAAGAAGATGAAGATGACTCTTTATCTTATTATTCAATTTTAGAATAGTGGAAGTGACAAAAAAAAAACTTATCATGTAATTTCTTCTATAGAACGCGATATTCTAATGGTCATGGGGTCCACGGTAGCATTGAAATCTTGTTTTAGTGCAAGTTCAAGGATGTTAAGCAAGAAGAGGAGTCGATTGCTGTCAGATATTTTGGAAGCTTGTGTCTGTGTTCAAAATTGGACCCATACTAAAAAAAAGAACTCAAGACTCAAGAGATGAAAGTGCCGATATCTCAGAGCTGGACTTTCAATCTCTTACTATGGATGGCGCTACTAAAAGAGGAGCTGAACAATAAACTTCAACGAAAGACAGACGACGGAGGATGAATTTTTTTAAAAGACTTGTACATTTTTTACAAGCTTTATACAAATAAAATAACTTTTACAAGTTTTTTTTTTTTGTTACTTAATGTTATAAGATATTTATAATTTTATTGCCATTAATAAAAGAAATTCATCTTTTTCTTACTTAATGTTCTTAATTGTTTACATTTAACTTATATATTTCTATATAAATAAATACTTTAAATTTCAAGTTATAAATTTATATTTAAATTCAAAAAAAAGATTTGTATATTTTTTATAAGTTATTCAAAAATATTTCAAAAAAAATCAACTTCTAAATATTAGATTTTAATTTATACTTAAAGTTATATAAATATCGATATAAATCAATCAAATAAAATTTACTTACTGAATGTTTATATAGTTTTTTACATAAATTATATAAAAAAAACTTTCTAAATTTCAAATTATACAAAATTAACTTAGTAACAAAAAACCGATAAATTTTAACTTGAATTATTAACATATAAGTTATATCATATAGATTATATATGAAATATATATAAATAAAAGAAAAGAATTAAAAAAAATTGGTTCGGCCCGGCCCGACCGTTAACCGGCCCGGACCAGTTTGGACCGGTCCACCGCGGACCGGGTCACGATTCTGGGCTGGGTCGGCTGCTAATCCGATCGGGCCGGGACGGGCCGGCCTAGCCCGCTCTCTTTACATGGTTGGCCCCGGACCGACCCGAACCCGGTCAACACGATTCCAGATTTGGTATTTCTTAAATTTTTAGAATTTAATTTTTCTTGATTATGTATTCCTGTTGTATTTCTCATGTTGGTTCCTATCATTTTATTTATTATTTTTTTTTTGTTGAAAGAGACTACCCGAGACCAGTATAATATCTATTGGCATTGCCATAGACCCGGTTTAGGATCTGCATGTAGAATGGATACCTGGTTCAGTTCATTTGACTGAACCCATGACTAAATCATTTTTTTCTCTCATCTTAGTATATATATGAGCTTTTCTCTCTCTTCTCTATTTCTTCTTCTTTATTTTTATTTCCTTCTTCCTTGCTCCCTTCTCCCTCACCCCGTGCACCTCCCTTAACCGAACCTAAGCACTGGACCCAGCTTAGAAGCGGTCGTTGGACTCTTAGGCAAGTACATCTTGCTCAATGGTGAAGTCATAAATTTTTGGATTTTTCATATATATGTTGTTTTAAAAATATATTTGATAGAAAATATTCTCCTTGAGTTGCTGATCATATATAGTTCTTGGAGTTTCAGATTTTGATATATAGATTTTGTAGATCTGAGTTGTAAGTTTAGAGTTTTTATGGGTTCCATGAGTTTTTTTTTTGGTTTTGATCTATTAAAACTTTGTGTATTCGAAAAATAGTTATTCCTCATGTTAGAGCATTCTATTTCGTACAATTTGGCTTTTGTTCACTTGATTTGGAGTTAAAATAAAGTTGTCATGAAGAAAACAAAATTTTAATTTTTGGAACTTTCGTCCATGGCTGAACCTGTTGTTGGAGAAGACAAAGTATTCACGCAGCCAGCGACCTATGCGACAGAGAGTGCTATGCGGCCCGAGAGTGTTATGCGTCCTGAACTCCTTGCCGAATACTAACAGCATGCGTCCATCTTTTAGATGTATAACTATACATTAGATAAAGTGTTCTGGAGCTACCCTTGAACTGCTTGTGTCTTTACTTGCTGAACGAATAAAAAATTTGCTAACTCCAAGAGGAGCATCTATACGGCAATTGGGTGCATACAGCCAGTGAGTTCATGAAGAAATTGGGTGCATGCGGTCAGTGAGTCCATGCGCCAATTTGGTCCATTCGGCCAGTGAGTCCATGCGACAATTGGGTGCATGCGGCCAATGAATCAATGCGGCCAGGAATTCTTGTGTGCATTTTGTGTTCCCTTTAATTATGTTAGTAATTCTTTTTAGTAATTAATGTTACGTGCTTCCTTATGTCGACAAGTTTATGATATCAGACAAGTTTTGCATGTAAGTTCACAAGTCATGTTTATGGACAAGTTCATAATCCTCACGACACCGTAAAAATGTTTGTGTATGAAAATACATTAAATTTGGCCTCGGACAATAGAGTGTGATTATTGTCCAATGTATTGCATGTCGCAAATACGATAACTTGTGAAAATCTTGTACTCTTGACTCATCATTCAAGGGAGTTCTCAAGTGTCCACGACTCGAGAACTTAAAATAAATTAGTAATGATTAAACAAGATAAGATTTACCTAGATCATTCGGAGGGAATAATATTGCGCTACCGGATACCCTAATCTCTAAGGGCCCCATGCAGTATAGAATAATCCTTCTAGGCAAGGGCTCCACGACTGACCAAATTTACGCGTGCTGCGGTACTTACAAGATAAGTTTATATACAAGTTTATGTTTATAGAATAAGTTTATGATTACAAGTTTAAGTTTTTGCTTATAACTTTAATTTATGTTTATGACAAGTAACATAATATGTTATTGTATGGTTGAATGCGTATTTAAGTTTACTAGACAAGAGTACCCTTGTCCATCCAGGTTAACTGCAGTGTCGGTGGTAGCAATATTCTTAAATATGTATTTAGTAATTAATGTCTGTGATAACCCTAGCTAGTTAATCGTAGCAAGTTATAAAGTTATTTGGCAGTACGATTAATGATGTTACTTTCATTATAGCTCGCTCTTCTAGTTTCATTTTCTCCTGGCGCGTGATTAGGGTACTAAGTTTTGCTCGGGTGAAGGTCTACAACTTCGGTCCTTGTTTGGTTTAAGGGTTGTGGTTCCGATCCAGAGTAGTTCTCTCTTCCCGCTCGTTGCCTTACTTTTATTTTTGTACTTGTTATCAATTCTTCCAGTATTATTCTTGAGACAAGATCATTGGTACCGTAAAAGTCTCGATCAGCATTTATTTTATTTATGTCTCTTTCTGCTTTTGTTGTGATATGTTTGGTCTATCACCTTGAGCTCCTTTATGGTACTTGTTGCTTGGGGTTCTAAACCCACTAGCTTTGTATGGACAGGTTACCCCGAAGAGAGCCACGATCGACCATACTTCTAGCAAGATGGCTTACACTCGTTGGACTGTGACCGAAGCTCGCGAGTGGGTTTCGTTCTTCCACCCCTCGTCTTTATTACTTTATTTTGTGGTGTTTATCAAGGTACAAAGTTTGCTCCTTATATTTTTGAGACTACGGTCAACATGATGTATATATTAGACCATGACTGGTATATTTGACTTTGTATATTTATACTTTGCTACTGCAGTATTTTGCATTCACTAGCTTCATGATCATATGTGACATATAATTTGGGACGCCTTTTTATTTTTATGTATAATATATTGTACTTGCATTGTTGGATTGAGATAATAGGATTTTTTGGCCTTAGGACTGACATTATAGCATGCTAGAGTTTATTCATATGTCTTCTAGACAACCTTAACACATTATGGCTTACTTCAATATTCTGCAAGGTACAGTTGGCCATGTTAGTCCCCATATTTACCCAGTATTCTGGGAGTTGGGCGTGACAAGATTTTCTTGATGGCCTATGGCAGGTCTCTTTTTCAGACTTGTGGGAGGAATCATCTTGTTAGAATCTCAATCCTATATAATATTCGATTGAACTCCACTGGCAACGTGCACCTCGCTCTTTCCTAGAACTTTAAACTTATTTGATATGATAGTTCTATTCTCGTCCCTTGTTGATATCCTTGTGTCCTTATCCTTCAGGGACACCCCACCTTCTTCTCCTTCTGAGGGTTCCGTTGCACAAGTAACTCCAACAGATCCAGTAGGCCAGGGCCAAATTCCAATATTAAACCAAGGGCAAGCGTCAGTAGATTGTTATCACCCAGCTCCGTAAGTCACACATGCCCGACCAGCACAATTAGCTCCATCGGTCTTGTCGGAATGACCAGTTCAATCTGCTCTGTCATTCATACCAGCCCAGCCAGCCCCGATAATACCACCAGTTCTACCAGTGTAACCAGGGCAGGTAGGCTCGCATGCTACATTAGAGATGATCCAAGCTATGATAATGGTACAACAACAACAGCAACAATAACTCCAGCTTCAGCAATAAATGGTCTAACTCTGCCGGCAGTTTCAGCAAGGACAAGAACAGACCAACACTACTCTTTGGCAAGGAGTTAGAGTAGCACTCGAGAACAGTAGGCAATTTGCTCACAACGTAGCATCCAATATTAGTCGCATGCCCCCAACCAAGTTTCTCGGCACGGAAGATGCAGTTTCAGCAGATTCTTGGCTCCAGGACTTTGACGCCATCCTGGATGCAATGAAGACCCCAGACGATGAGAAGGTAGAAGTCATAAAGTTACAACTATCAGATCTTGCCCGAGATTGGTGGAAAGCACAAGAAAAGGCACTTTTGAAGCCCATTGACTGGTAGACATTCAAGGAGCACTTCTAAGAGAAGTATTTTCATACAATTGCCAAGTTCCAGCTCCAGCAGCAGTTCATCAACCTTCGCCTAAATACAAGATCGGTCAAACAGTATTCAGCCAAGTTTTGTCGACTTAGCCGATTTACTCCTCCTATAGTAGCTTCCGAGGAAGACCGAGCCAAGAGATTTGAGTAAGGGTTACATCTAGAGCTTGAGCAGTTTATGGTAGGTCATAATTATACCACCTACGATGCAATACTCAGGGCAGCTAGGTCCCAAGAATTTATTGGCCAGAGATCAGTATCAAGGACCGGAGGCCAGAAGAGGTCTCACTCATCCATGACAGGTGTCAATATTCAGTCATAACCACCAGCACCAGCAGTAAGAACTCCTCACCTACCAGCACCTGTAACCTCTACAGTAACCTCAATATAATCTACTAGGCAGTCTGTATCAGCAGGGTACAACCACTGTGGCAAGCCAAGGCACACCAAAGATCGCTGCAGGAAGGCCAATAGCCAGTGTCTCAGATATGGGGCATCTGACCACATGATTGGTTCATGCCCAATCCTATACCCAGAGACTTCTTCAGTCCGACAGTTACCAGCTCCGCATCGGACAGCGATTAAAGGCCCCGAGGACTAGTGTTGGTAGTTCGACCACTAGCCTAGCGTCCTCTCCTAACGTAGACCCAGCAGTTTCAGCAGCAACATCCGACGCAGTATGCACAAGTCCAGCAAGCCCAACCAGCAAGACAGAACCAGCAGCAAGTTAGAGCCACACCCCCTGGACGATGGCCTAACGAAATATTTGGTAACCTAGAGCAGTTGTTAGCCAAAGGCGCTACAATTGTGGGTGAGATTTCTGAGCTTTGTTTAGCTTATCTTATTTTGGGTTCTTGTCGAACGATATCGTGTTCCGATCCATTCGAAATAAGGTAGTCGTTTCGATCCTTTCGTTGAAAAAATATGAGTTTTTTTGCCGGGCTCTTCTGCATTTGTATCTCATGGTACGTGATGTCTATCATGTGTCCCGACTACGAAAGTTTGTCCTGGATTAGAGTCATGTCCTCGATATAGTTGTTAGTACCGACTTACCTCCAAGCTTGGCTCTTATCCATTGTATGAGTCAGCATAGGCAAGCGAGGACAAGTTTCTATTCGACTGACTCAGGAGTATATGTATCCATATGCCTCCATTTTCCTGTGTGTTGCTTTTGTGCATTATTCATTAGTTACTTCTACAGCTATCTTTTCTATTTTAGTTATTGCTTAGTATAATCCTTTGATTAGTGACTTGTGCTTTCCTGAGCTTTCTCGTGTATTCCAGCTCGACTTGGTAAAATTTTGAGGACAAAATTTTTCTAAGGAGGGTCGAGATGTCACACCCGATTCCAGATTTGGTATTTCTTGAATTTCTAGAATTTAATTTTTCTTGATAATGTATTCCTGCCGTATTTCTTGAGTTGGTTAATATCATTTTAATTATTATTTTTCTGTTATTGAGAGAGAGTACCCGGGACCAGTCGAATACCTATTGGCATTGCCATAGACCCAATTTAGGATCTGCATATAAAATGGACACATGGTTTGGTTCATTTGACTGAACCCATTGTTTGTGGTATTAAACGAAAGAATGAAGATGTGTATAATACGAGGTTTACACGAAACCCGCCTTCTTTTGTTTACAAACAAACTTGTACAATTTAATCCTATACGAGGATTTGGGAGTATAATTTATTTAATCTGGGTAAATATTGCTATAGGTGTCTGATCTGCAGTCGATCACTTTAGCCCTTGGACCACACGATGTTGAAGAAGTGCCGTAGAAGGCAGGAAGCAGCTTCGAAGGTTGCAAAAGAGGGTGGATGCATGATGCCGACGTCGTCGATCCCTACTTGTAACATCTGATTCCCAGAAAATTTTATTTTTCAAAAAAAAATAAAATATATTATTATTTTATTTTATTTTAATAGAAATTATTTTAAATTAATTGATTTATAGTTTCCAATTTTTTTTTTTAACTATGGAATCAATATAAGAATATTATAAAATAGAGTATTCTTTGATTAGTTTAATCAAGGCTCCTAATAACTAACAAGTGATTATTATTCTTTGAAATTTCTAGAAGCTTTCTCCTTAGACCAATGCCCTTCCTCTTTTCGAATATTGCAAAATTGCATTCCAACTTATTCTGGAAGGCTAAGAAAACTCTAACCAATATAAATCCTTCATTGATTTTCAACTTTTGCATCACGACCATCCACCCATCCTTTACTTCCTATTTAAAGGCAACATAACCCTTACTTCCTCCCTCATCTCTCCTGTCAAATAGCCGCCACTTATCTCTATTATATTCTTTCTTCTTTCTATAGTTCCTAAGTTTTTTTTCCTTCCCAATGGAACAGTGAGCCTTGCCATCAACAACTCTTCCATACCACAGCTATCCCATGCGGATCCAACGTCGGCTTGACCATCGTGGTGATCCCACCACCACCCTCTCCATCTATTCGCCACCAGCGGCCGAAGCTGATCCCACAACCGCCGTATGTACATCAACTGTGCTTCTCCCACGGTTCCCACCCCGGCAGTGCCATTATCCGGTGCCGTTTCCGCGATTGCTGATGACCAGAGACTTCAGCGTTGAACGCCCGCCGACTCGGAGGAAACCACCTCTGCGTGCCTCGCCATGGCTCCCCGATGTTGAGCAAGTTCCGTTTCCTCCACTATCGTGGATATGGACCACACACGAGTTCTCGACACCGTGCCTTGTTGGAACCGACCACTGATTCATGTCGATGACCTTCCCTCGGTGAGCCCACCCGCTCCTTCCATTTATCAGGCGTCGACGAGCAACCGACTCCATCGTCGCCTCTACCTTGCCTCGCCGTCCGATCTATTAATCTGGCCACTTAGAACCACAACAGAGCTGAAGCCTATGTGAGCCCCTCTCTCTCTCTCTTTCAGTATATGTTTTGTTGTGGGCGTAGAGTTTTAACTTAGTCTTTAGACCTAATGTGGCTTGAGCTAACATTGATATAAGTATAAGAAATCAACCGTAATTTTTTGGTAGAGATAAGGAATTTTTGACTTGTTTAAATAATACAAAAAATTGATGGTCTTTAAATATATATTTCTAAAGTGGGTTCCAAAATAAGTAGTTCTGTTAGACTTTAATGCTTTGGCTTTTTATGTTGCTTATTATTTTACACAATTCATTAGGTCTTTATATATAAATAATTTTAAATTAAATTATAAATAAAACTATAAGAATATTTCTAATATTGGGCATTGATTAAATAGGTCATTGAAATATATTATAGTATAAGAGTTTTGTAAATAACTAGGTCAACCCATTTTTTATTAAACTTGATTATTATTTGAGATTAGCTAATTTGTACTTTTCTTGTTCTCTGTGGGCTGTTGTGGACCCACTATCTCTATCTCTAAATTCGTGCCATAATCTGATTCTGGAATTCTTTATATCGCCCCTAGCTATTTGGACTGCTCCGGACTCATTGGAACTAACTGATACTTCATTTTGGATCACCTTGAGAAGTGTGGCATTATGTACATTCTCTGATTAGTTATATATATATATATATATAAATATTTGATTTATATATATACAAATATGTATTTTGGTATATATATATATTTTTATATACATCTATTTAGCGTATATACACATACGTATTTTGAACAATTACTAATAGACACTTATATATGTATATTATATACGTTTTATTGGTATATACTCTGAGTGTAAATGTGTATTATATACGTATCCCTACTAGATGACCCTAGTTGACTAGAGCCATGCCTGGCATAGCCCTGAGGCCAGGGTATTTCTATTGTGTGTTAGTGTAGCATCTGATACAAGTGATATTATTATATGTTCATAGGACTGTCGTATTCTCCAGACAATACTCTGGGACAGGACATTGGTATTGACAGCTAAGGACCCAAGGCGAGTACATTCTTTGATTAGTTTCTAATTTATGATATTCCCTATGTTCCCTGTATCTAGTGTAGATATCCATGCTCTTGACACGCTGGTTACACGGATTGGTATACATGGATCTCGTCATGAGATGTTATTCCTTATTCATGGTGTAGCTTGTGCAAGACTTGTTTCCTTGTTATCTTGTGCATGTACAGACACTGAGACCCGGGGAGATTTGCTACCTCCCTAGGGAATCCCGTGCCATAGCGTACCATGATTGGATCTACTATACCAGTCGGGGGTGGGGAGTATTTTAGTACAGATATGTGATCATACCCAACTCTACATGCATCATAGCTCACCCCACATCTCACGTCGGGTGCGGCCTGACCATTTATATGCTTCATAGCTGTTACGTGTGATTAGCCTGACCTCTACATGCATCATAGCTAACCAACGGTTAGCCTGACTTTACATGAATCATAGCTAATCATATGTAACCAGCCTGATCAAGTTCCCAAGCCGATCACATGTTAAAGCTAGTACTCACACACTTAGTCATAGGTTTCTTGCTCATGGACATATTATTTCTTCTCCTGCATTTACCTACAGTATTTCCAGTATTTCTTTTATTTCTCGTACCTATACATGCCTCTTGTATATTTCCATCTAGAACTGCTACATAGTTTATATCATTAATATAGAACTGCTATTTAGAGATGTACTTTGCTCCTTCCTGACTGGAAAATATTTTTCCAGACTGTGACCTTAGTAGACTGGTTTCTGACACACTTGGGGATTTGAAAGCGAATGATTGCAGGTATGATTATTTTTGTCGTTAGACTTGTCTTGTATATCTTGCTTGCCTTGATATCTCATCGTGCTCTAGTTTATTTGATTGAGTATTTCTAGCATAAATTTCATGATATCCACGCCTCCTTATGGAGTTGGGTATTCACGTGAGTTTGATTAGATAGTCACATGACCTAGACAGCGTTCTACCGCCGATGCTGCGGCGTAGGCTGGACGTACCCACGCACTCGTGCCCCTAAACCGGGAGCGGGTCGTGACACGTTTTTAGTGGTGGCCCATGCAGGTCTGACTTCGCAAGTGGTGCGATGTCGTAGTAGTGCGACATCATAGTTGTACTACTACGTGCCTGCTATAGCATATAGGACATAGGATACTAGGATGAGAAAGGATACTCAATCACAAAATTCTTGAGAGATTCCTGGGATGACCCTTGAGAATCTTATTATAATTTCCAATTTAAATCTTTTTCTTGTTTTCCGTCCGCTCTCGCTTGTTGTTATTGAACTTGATTCTTGTTGATCAGTTATTGAATTAAAATCTTGGTATCATTGTTGAGTTTGACTCTTGTTTGACCAGTTGTTAAATTTAATTTTTAGTATCGTTGTTGAGTTAATTTCTTATCAAGATGAATTTTATGGACTAAAATTTATGGTATCATCTGATGACATATCTTGACGAGGACAGTGAGAAAGGTAAAACGTCTACTTTGGTTATGGAACCTAGAGTTTATCGCAGTCATATTAGCTGTCGTGACGAGAACGTAGGAACCTGACTTGGATGTACATACTGTAGTTATGAAACTTAGAGTCTCTCGCAGCCATACCGGTTGGCGTGGCGAGGATTCTAGATGACATGATTATAGAGTTGCATACCTTTGTTACGAAACCTGTCGTTTATCACATCTATGCTTACTGGCGTGGCGAGGATTCTGAGTGTCATAATTTCGGATAGACGTGTATGATTATCAGGTTGTATCTTAAATTGGTTCTTAAAGTCTCATCTCAATACTTATCTATTTCGTTATTACAGGACTTTGTTCCATCGCTTCTTTTCTTTACTAACAGTAGAAATACCTTCAGTCCTTAATCCAGTCCCTTTTTGAGCTTCTTTTCTTTGAGGATTCCTTGTTAGTATGCTAATTAGTGACTTGCAATTATGTTTGTGTCTTGTATTAGTGTTGACTGAGTGTGACTTGTTAGTTTGTAAGTATTTCTTAGTTGGACATGTGAGCAGTAGGCATTAATCTAGAGATATCCATAGCATAGTACCTTGTAGCAATAATTCTATGATAGGTGTTATTATAGTTAATATTGGTACTATCGGTAGAAGAAGGAGTAAGAGTATCAGTGATGGTTCCAAGAGCAAGTATCAGAGTCAGCATGCCAGTCCTGATAGTCATGAATTTATGTAGTTGGGCGATCCATGAAAATAATTAAGTATCAAGGATTTGTGTTAAGGGAGCATGATACTCAAATTGATGGTCAAATACTTGGGTGTATCAAGAGTAAAGAAATGCATATACATAAAGGAAATTAATGAGTGTGCCATAGTAGAAGGATACCCATAAGTGTATAAGAAAGTGGGAGAGAATAAGAATGCATTATGCTAAGTAGTAAGACTTGTATTACAGATAAAGTAAGGCCTGATTTGATTAAATGTAAGTATACCCGTATATGACTAATGATGGAAGTATCACCTGATATTGAGGCCAGTGATGTGTTGGAAGAAATAGATGAAAGAGTGTCTAGAAATTATCTACAGGATGCACATTGGGTGATGAATATCAGTGTGGGAGTTCATAAAAAATGGAAGCATGAGTATTAGAAAATTTTAATAGTGTTACATGGGTAAAAAAATATCAAGATGGATCATGCAAGGTATGAAGTGTATCACAGACTAGTGTAACAGGCTGTAAAAGATTTAAGAGAAGATACATATATATAAATCGAGATATGGAACCATATGACGTCAATGAGAATAAAGTAAAATAGGTGTATTATAAAAGGTGCATAAGTGTGATGAGATAATCTGATAATAAAGCTAGTGTTACCATACGAGAGTACTAATGTTTCTATATCGAGGATTAGTTGAGCAAGGTGCTAATAACAGTAAAGTACTTCATGTGATGATAATTAGATTGGTGTATCTATTAATATAGATAGAAAATCATTAGAGAAAATATGTGTGATGATAACTTTGATTATTGGTAGTAATAGTGCAAGTAATCCGGACAGTGCAAAATTTTAGTACACAGTTGAGGGTTGTAGACAATTGGTGTATTTGTGTGCACCTTGAGTATTAGAGACTGTGAGTATTTATATGTATACTGTGGATTTAAACTTATAATTTGAAGATTGAAAATAAATTTTAATTTTTAAGAAATTTGAGGACTTGTGATTTTATGTTATTAAAATATTTGAGGATTAAATTTTATGGTAGGTAAGAAGTGTACATTAGTATATGAGTAGATGATGTACATTAGTATATGAGTAGATGATGTACATGTGTAAAGATCTATTGGCTTGAGAATACTTGGGATGATACTGCAAACGGACTTGGGTGTCCATCTAGAGTTGTATTAGAATGAGTAGTACTTAGTATAGTGTGTTGCACTTGGTGTGCGCTTGAGTGATAAAAACAACTAGTATGAACAATTATAGTAGGAAAGAGATACTAGCAGTGGGGGTGCTAGTAGTAGAAACAGTGGTACAAAAGGATAGGGGTATCAAACTTTAGACGCATCATTTGACCAATGATTATGATTAAGAGGTCCTTGGTATCATATTTTGGTATTAATAGACAGATGTGTGTAATATGGATGTATCCATGGATATCTTGTGGACTAAGTGATTAGTTGATATGGGTAAAAGTGCATAGGGACAGGAAATTTTAGGACAGGAAATTGTGAATAAATGTGCCAGAGTTAAGTGTATGATAGAGGTTGAAGACGTCCAAGTAATGGGTTAGAAGACTATGTTCTGTTCTTTCCTTCTGTTCCTTTTCCGTCTGTTTGATTGGTTGCTTGACTCCTTAGCACCATAGCTTGTATCAATGATTCTCTTGCTAGAATATAGTTAGTAATATACCCAGACAGAGACTGCAATACCATGACAAAAGAGACCATAACCATGTATGTTTCTCTAGATTGTATGTTGTACGACTGTAGGTAGAATTTTCTTAGACTTTGATTGTTGAGAGTTGACCGTAGTAAAGATTAAGGAAGAGGTTATGATTGGACAGAAAGAGACAATGTGCCTTAAACTTCGAGGATAAACATTAATTTAAACAAAAAGTTGAGAACTTAATACGACAGGATTGGCGATCTCGTTAAAATGTTGATTTTATGAAGATTATAAAATGATTGAAATTGTCAATAAATTTTGAGAAATTTAAGAAGATTATCATTGTATTTATTTGACTGCAAGATATAGATTTATTTTGAATATTGCAATTGAAGATTTTGCGAGTATTATATTATTGAGTATTGTATGGAAAAATAAATCGAGGAAAAATAAATCGAGGATTAAGATCACTAATGGATTAGTGTTGAATTCAAATTTTGGGATAAGATTTTATAAATATGCATCGACTGGATTTTAATTAAAGGATTGGATAGTAAATTTTGTATTTAGTTATTACTCAAATTTTGAGGAGATTATGATACGACTGGAATTCAATTAAAATATTGAGGATTTGAATAGTAAGAATTTTACATTGGTATAATAAATTCAGAGGATGGAAAAAAAAAATTAGTTCAAAATTCGGAAACATTATACATACGGGTAGAGAAATATGGAATGAAATGAAGCTCATAGTAAAGAATATTATAATATAATTGATTATGGGATCATATAATTGAAGGTCGTAAGGTAAGATCATGGTATATTGAGGTTGTGATCTAAATTAAAATCTTGACCATGACAGTAACATTTGAAATCGAAGAAAATAATCGAGGTACAGTTGGTGTTAAGATAAACAAACTCGAATTTGATGATAAGGATTTTGAATATGTAATAAATTTTGATTCAGAAATTCTAAGATCTAACCTAATAAAGTTGTGGAATTTGAAACTTTTATAGATATTAGTTTAATGATGAATCACAAGATTGAGAAAAGTAAAATGAACGAGGATAAAAAGGAAGGATTATTTCAGATGGTAGTAAAGACTACTCTTTTTCCTAGAAATTAAGAAAGCGATTAGATGTCTCTTGATTAGATTCTGAAGGATGTATTTAAGTTTCTTAAATCTAATTGTCGATCGTATCTTTCGGATTAGCTATAACTTTCATGTCTATATCATTCATTATACTGGGTCTTCCTTGGTTTAGTTACTTTGAAAAGGTAACGTGTATTATTCCAATTATCTGTTTTCCAGTGATCGTGTCTACTTCTAAAACATAAAACTTTCTAGAGGATTCAAGGCCGAGCCATGATTCCTTCAAGTTATTCCTGTCTTAAACCATATTTTTCTTTTCTTCATGTTTTCTTCTGTTTTGGCAAATATTCTCCTTATAGAAATATTTTCTTCAATGATATATTCATCATTATGAACAACAATTTTTTTTTATCCTAGTCATCCCTAAAATTTCGAGGACGAAATTTTTCTAAGGTGGGTAGATTTGTAACATCTGATTCCCAGAAAATTTTATTTTTCAAAAAATAAAAATATATTATTATTTTATTTTATTTTAATAGAAATTATTTTAAATTAATTGATTTATAGTTTCCAAATTTTTTTTTTAACTATGGAATCAATATAAGAATATTATAAAATAGAGTATTCTATGATTAGTTTAATCAAGGTTCCTAATAACTAACAAGTGATTATTATTCTTTGAAATTTCTGGAAGCTTTCTCCTTAGACCAATGCCCTTCCTCTTTTCGAATATTGCAAAATTGCATTCCAACTTATTCTGGAAGGCTAAGAAAACTCTAACCAATATAAATCCTTCATTGATTTTCAACTTTTGCATCACGACCATCCACCCATCCTTTACTTCCTATTTAAAGGCAACATAACCCTTACTTCCTCCCTCATCTCTCCTGTCAAATAGCCGCCACTTATCTCTATTATATTCTTTCTTCTTTCTATAGTTCCTAAGTTTCTTTTCCTTCCCAATGGAACAGTGAGCCTTGCCATCAACAACTCTTCCATACTACAGCTATCCCATGCGGATCCAACGTCGGCTTGACCATCGTGGTGATCCCACCATCACCCTCTCCATCTATTCGCCACCAGTGGCCGAAGCTGATCCCACAACCGCCGTATGTACATCAACTGTGCTTCTCCCCACGGTTCCCACCCCGGCAGTGCCATTATCCGGTGCCGTTTCCGCGATTGCTGATGACCAGAGACTTCAGCGTTGAACGCCCGCCGACTCAGAGGAAACCACCTCTGCGTGCCTCGCCATGGCTCCCCGATGTTGAGCAAGTTCCGTATCCTCCACTGTCGTGGATATGGACCACACACGAGTTCTCGACACCGTGCCCTGTTGGAACCGACCACTGATTCATGTCGATGACCTTCCCTCGGTGAGCCCACCCGCTCCTTCCATTTATCGGGCGTCGACGAGCAACCGACGCCATCGTCGCCTCTACCTTGCCTCGCCGTCCGATCCATTAATCTGGCCACTTAGAACCACAACAAAGCTGAAGCCTATGTGAGCCCCTCTCTCTCTCTCTCTTTCAGTATATGTTTTGTTGTGGGCGTAGAGTTTTAACTTAGTCTTTAGACCTAATGTGGCTTGAGCTAACATTGATATAAGTATAAGAAATCAACCGTAATTTTTTGGTAGAGATAAGGAATTTTTGACTTGTTTAAATAATACAAAAAATTGATGGTCTTTAAATATATATTTCTAAAGTGGGTTCCAAAATAAGTAGTTCTGTTAGACTTTAATGCTTTGGCTTTTTATGTTGCTTATTATTTTACACAATTCATTAGGTCTTTATATATAAATAATTTTAAATTAAATTATAAATAAAACTATATGTATATTTCTAATATTGGGCATTGATTAAATAGGTCATTGAAATATATTATAGTATAAGAGTTTTGTAAATAACTAGGTCAACCCATTTTTTATTAAACTTGATTATTATTTGAGATTAGCTAATTTGTACTTTTCTTGTTCTCTGTGGGCTGTTGTGGACCCACTATCTCTATCTCTAAATTCGTGCCATAATCTGATTCTGGAATTCTTTATATCGCCCCTAGCTATTTGGACTGCTCCGGACTCATTGGAACTAACTGCTACTTCATTTGGGATCACCTTGAGAAGTGTGGCATTATGTACATTCTCTGATTAGTTATATATATATATATAAATATTTGATTGATATATATACAAATATGTATTTTGGTATATATATATATATATTTATATACATCTATTTAGCGTATATACACATACGTATTTTGTACAATTACTAATAGACACTTATATATGTATATTATATACGTTTTATTGGTATATACTCTGAGTGTAAATGTGTATTATATACGTATCCCTACTAGATGACCTTAGTTGACTAGAGCCATGCCTGGCATAGCCCTGAGGCCAGGGTATTTCTATTGTGTGTTAGTGTAGCATCTGATACAAGTGATATTATTATATGTTCATAGGACTGTCGGATTCTCCAGACGATACTCTGGGACAGGACATTGGTATTGACAGCTAAGGACCCAAGGCGAGTACATTCTCTGATTAGTTTCTAATTTATGATATTTCCTATGTTCCCATTATCTAGTGTAGATATCCATGCTCTTGATACGCTGGTTACACGGATTGGTATACACGGATCTCGTCATGAGATGTTATTCCTTATTCATGGTGTAGCTTGTGCAAGACTTGTTTCCTTGTTATCTTGTGCATGTACAGACACTGAGACCCGGGGAGATTTGCTACCTCCCTAGGGAATCCCGTGCCATAGCGTACCATGATTGGATCTACTATACCAGTCGGGGGTGGGGAGTATTTTAGTACAGATATGTGATCATACCCAACTCTACATGCATCATAGCTCACCCCACATCTCACGTCGGGTGCGGCCTGACCATTTACATGCTTCATAGCTGTTACGTGTGATTAGCCTGACCTCTACATGCATCATAGCTAACCAACGGTTAGCCTGACTTTACATGAATCATAGCTAATCACATGTAACCAGCCTGATCAAGTTCCCAAGCCGATCACATGTTAAAGCTAGTACTCACACACTTAGTCATAGGTTTCTTGCGCATGGACATATTGTTTCTTCTCCTGCATTTACCTACAGTATTTCCAGTATTTCTTTTATTTCTCGTACCTATACATGCCTCTTGTATATTTCCATCTAGAACTGCTATATAGTTTATATCATTAATATAGAACTGCTATTTAGAGATGTACTTTGCTCCTTCCTGACTGGAAAATAGTTTTCCAGACTGTGACCTTAGTAGACTGGTTTCTGACACACTTGGGGATTTGAAAGCAAATGATTGCAGGTATGATTATTTTTGTCGTTAGACTTGTCTTGTATATCTTGCTTGCCTTGATATCTCATCGTGCTCTAGTTTATGTGATTGAGTATTTCTAGCATAAATTTCATGATATCCACGCCTCCTTATGTAGTTGGGTATTCACGTGAGTTTGATTAGATAGTCACATGACCTAGACAGCGTTCTACTGCCGATGCTGCGGCGTAGGCTGGACGTACCCACGCACTCGTGCCCCTAAATCGGGAGCGGGTCGTGACACTACTCTTTGCTTGAGCTCCGGATTCTCCTCTCTCTCTCTCTCTCTCTCTTGACCTCTGGTTCGATCTTTCTTGGAAGTTCGACCTTGGATTTATATTGGTTCCCTTGACCAATTTTTGACCTTGTTCGATTTTAAAATCTCAACCTTGTTCGATTTTTAAAGTTTCGACCTCTTTCCTCTGTTGATAGAGGTCTCTATTTATAGAGTTTTAGTGACAGTGACCACTCCGTCGGTGTAGAAACCGAGGAGTGGAAAGTACAGTTCCCTTTTATACAACGGTTTAAGATAACCAATGCCTGCGTATAGATGACCTTTTGAGTAAGTGCGTGTCCAACTAAGGGGACAAAATGCGTATATCTGCTGCGAAGATCACGGCGTAGAAGCCACGTAGGTAGGTATCCCTTGTCTAGAAGAGGTTGGCGTAGAAGCCAAATGACTGTCACCATGGCGTAGAAGCCAGGTAGTTATCAAACCGGCATAGAAGCCGAAAATAGGCATAGAAGCCGAGTGGTTGTAGAGGCCGGGTGGGCGTAGAAGCCGAATGAGCACAGAAGCTGAGAGGGCGTAGAAGCCGCTGCGTACCGTGCCAGAGTGCTAATGTGGACATCTTAGCCGGAATTACGGCTTTTGACGATATAATCAAATCCCTTACATTAAATGCAGAGATTTGCCACCATCCTGTGCATTAAATGCGGAGGCGTATTTTGAAGGTCTGCAACCCTTCTGTGCATCCGTCGCTGAGACGTGCCTCGAGAGAAACTGTCACCGTTCTGTGCAATTAGACGTACAGACGTGCCTCGAGCCCCGTACGAAGTGCAGCTTTTGACGTGGCAGGCGTTTTGTTTACTGTGGAGCATAAACAGCTTATGTCTGCCTGTGTAAAATAAGGCAGCATATCTCCTTGTATGTGACAGAGCGGTTTACGCTGAGGGGATGTCAGTAAATGACGGTTCGGTGATATTTAATCAAATCCTCTGTATTAAATGCAAAGATCCGCCATCATACTGTGGGGCGCGTCCCGAGTGGTCTGTCATTGTTTCCAGCCGTCGTCTGGGTAGCCGTGCAGCACTTTTTGTCATGAGCCAGAGGTCAGGTTCATTGCAGGGTCTGACAGGTTCATTTCGGGGAAGACAAAGCGTTCCTCGTACGCTTTAATGCTGCTTTGAAATCGGATGAGTTTTACGCCATGGAGGCGATGAAGAACCCTGTTTACGCTGAAGCGGCCTGGACGTACTGCACTTACGCGGATGGTCTTTTGAGCTTATACTTCACGCTGTATTTTAGCAAAAAAAGCTCTGTCTGCACGTTTGATGGCTCTGAAGGCCTCTGTTTACGCTGCTCTGCATCAATATGCTGCGTAGAGTTTCCCAGCATATTTTTCATGCTTCTACAAGACCCCCTTCAAAGCTTTTAAATTCCTCGAAATTTGAAACGCTTTGAATGAAGCATGAACGGCCCCTCGTAACTCGAAACATTTCTGAATGGAGTGTTGAAACGGTCGATGCTGACTTTATGGCCGATTTATTGGGGACTGGTGTGATCTCTTTCGCCTATAAAAAGGCTAGGGGGTTAACCTGTTCTCCCCACATTCCCATTACCACGCAGAGATGATCGCCGGAGTTCGTCGGGTCGACCTGAGGAAGAAGGAAATCACGTTCTTCCAGCGTGTAAGGAGCCGAAAAGACGGCATCTTCGAGCAAGTGTCCACTGCAACGATGGATCATGGAAGGATATCTTAGCCTCCCTTGCTCGGGATAATCAGCAACTTTATGTGGCGGTTCTTCCAGGAGAAGGGAAGGGTCATATTAGACCACACTGCTTGCAAGCGGTGTCTTCTCCTGTTACCTCCGGGATGAGAGCAGCAACTAGCTCTGACCTCGGGCATTGAGTTGGGTGAATAATCTCAACTCAATCTGTCATGGTACACGGAGCATGGGATCTGCATAATTTATGCGAGCCCCAACTCTGTGTTCTCCCGCCGTTGATCATTGCCATGTCAGTCAGTTTGCTGGAACTGACTGACTGCTGGAGAAGATGGATGAAGAATTGAAGCCCAACGAGAACCTGTCAGAACAGCTTCTGGGCGATCTTCAGACGACGATGGAGAGATCCTTTGTAGATGGGATTTCCCTCATATATAATCATAAAAAATGGAGAAAACCCTTGTAGATTGGATTTCCCTCATATGTAATCATGATTTTAATCTTTAATAAAGTCGTCTATCTTCTCTGCATATGATCATTTTTGCCATACATTGCTGTAACGTCTGAATTCTTTACGCCGACTCTGATAGAAAGAGTATTAGGCCCTGTCCTTTACGCATAGCGAATAGTCCATAGAACGTTGTTGAGCATCTTTGAACATTTAGAACTGTCCTGTTGCTAGGATTGAGGGACCAGGTAGAGCTGTGAACTGTTGGTTTTACTTCTGATGAACAAAATTTTTGTTCAGACTTCGTCTTCAAGAATGATCTCTCGAAACTCCCTTGGAACAGGGTCGAGGATCTGGCTGTCAAACTAAGTTGCCACCTTGATAGACGAGATATTCAAACTGGAGTCTGGATGAACCTCCAATTTTGACCTGAGGAGAGTAATTTCACAATGCTTGAACTCTGTATGCTTCGGGTACATGGGATATCTTGGGGTCAAGAACGAGTATCTTCTGTGTGAACTCTTTGCAATTGACCGCTTTGGGGACTGTTCAGATGTACGCGTAATCTGGCCGGCGTATCTTTCAGATGTGCGGGAAGTCGTGGAGCATGAAATCATTAGTCTGTAGCCTCTGAGCATAAACTAAACACCATCGAGCGTAAAATCATAGACTTGTGGTTCCTGAGCGTGAAGTCATAGGTTTGTAGCCTCTCAAGCATAAAAGCTACCGAGCACAAAGGCATCCGAGCGTAAAACCATAGACTTATAGCTGTCGAACGTAAAGCTGTAGATTCGTAGCTGTCGAGCGTAGAAAGCTCCTTTAGCGTAGAACTGTAGATCTGTAGCTTCTGGAAAGAAAATTTCTCCGAGCGTGAAGTTTGCGGATCTGTTGCTTCTGAGCTTAAACTGAGCACCACCGAGCGTGAGATCATCGATTTGGTATCTGCTGAGCGTAAAGTCGTAGGTTTGTTGCCTCTCGAGCATAAAAGCTACTGAGCACAAAGGCATCCGGGCGTAAAACCATAGACTTATAGCTTGTGAGCATAAAAACCGTAGATCTGTTGCTGTCGAGCGTAGAAAGCTCCTTAGCGTAGGAACCGCTTACCTGCTTTGCGCGAAAAAAATTTCGAATTCGCTGACTGTCCGACTTCTCTGAATAATAGGCTGACGTAGTACCCAATCATAACCAAATATTAATTTGTGAGATTTGGTTAGGGTTTCGAGGAGTCCGTCCGAGGATTCGAGGAGTCGACCCGAACTCTATATATATCCCAAGCTTTTAAGAGAAAAACTTTTTATCCGTCTTCAGCGAAAGAGAGCCTTCGACTGTTTGAGTTTTTTTCTCTCGTTCTTTCTCCGAACACTCCGAGTCTTCAGAAATGGCACCGAAACAAATCCCCTCCACCAATGGAAAGAGTATAGGTTCTTCTTCTCGTTCTTCTGCCCCAGCGCGAGAGTCTTCGGTCGGGCAAGGCGAACTTTCTTCTGAGTGAAGCATCCCGTCGACGAGCAGCGCACCCGGCCTTAGAGGTAGAGCCTTTGGAATGACAAAGAATGACAAAAAAAAATCCTTCACATACGTTGAACATGACCGTGCTAGGTCGTCTTCTGTGCTGATAGCCTATTTGAGGAAGATGACGCACAGAGACGTTTTCATCTTTTACGCCCACATTTCTAATGTGCCAGCGTAAAAACTCCATATTTCCACAGTTTTGAGCGTAAAAGCTCTGACTGCCGAAAACTTGGTGTATACTATAAAATTTTAGTTTTACGTTTGCGGATGAAAACTCCGGCGTAATAACTAGAATTTTTGGCAGTCTGGCGTAAAGCACGAACCGTATACCGCCAATTACGCTTCTAGATGTGACTTCCGACGTAAAGTGACCAAATTTTGTACCGTCTTGGCGTAAAGCACAGACTGTCATTTCTTGGTCTTTATGTTGCAGGATTTGTAATGACGTATTTCCCTTGCACTTTTGCAGTTAACTTGCATGAGTCTCCACTGGCCGAGGTGATGGGTTCCGCTGCCAGGATGCTGCACTCAAACAATCTGGAGGATCTGTCCCACGTGACATTTCCTATCTCTGGACCCCAGTATCCTGAAGGAAGGGGGATCTTGATATCGGCTCAGGGTGAGCGGACGTTGCTGAGCATGATTAATGGGGAGCCCCTGACGTACATAGACGGGGACCAGTACATCAAGCCGACTTTTCTTTTTGGGGACATGATTGACAAACAGTCGCAGACGAAGCCCAAGAGAGAATTCTGGGTTTTCCCCGCCGAGAGTGTGGTCTTATATCTGTCAACGATGTCGAGAGATTACCCCCTCTCGGCTTTCTCCCATTCGACACATTCCAGGAGGATGTCGTGGACGCTGACTCCCGATCTTCACGGCAAGCCGGGGAAGATCTTTTATCTGAAAGGAGCTGACCAGGGGTTGTTTGTCAGCCGTCCCTCCGGCGTTGTGACACTGTTTAGGGGACTGTGCCCGGGAAGCATCCCGAGTGAAGACAGTTCTGTGATCCAGTATGTCCAATTGCCGACTTTCTACAACGACTTCATGGGGCGAGGGGGGTATACCCCAAGGAGAACCCTCGGTGTAATGGGTGGATCACCCCAATAAACCTCTGATGGGCTTGCCTAGTTGACTGGGCCTTGAAGCATTTTCGGAGAGAGTTGGAGGTCATCGGACTGTATGCTGCTGTGAGTACGACGAGTGTTGGGTTGCCTCCTAACCCTAACCTATTTCTGGCTCTGATGGAGCGATACATTCCGCTCACCGAGACCTTCGCCACTCCACTGGGGGAGTTGGGGTTGGCCCTCCATAAGATGGCAGTAATCTCGAGACTGCCGATGGGGGATACCCCATATGAAGAGTATGTTTCCACCAACCGGGAGTTGGAGGACTCGGACCCTCGGGTTGTAGAGGTGTATCAGGAGCTGATGTGCCACTACTTCGCGTGAACCATTTTTTATGAAGAGCCTTCTGATTTGGCTCACACCACTAAGTGGACGTCCTACCTCTTCTTCCACCGGGCCAGGGCCGCCAAGTCGGAGAAAGTCTCGGGGGGCAAGAATGAGCCCGTGAATTGTTTGGACGTGCTTAGTGCCCAGGTCTTCGAGGATCTCACGGAGGATGATAAGGCTCCAGATCAGATTCTCAATGACGGGGTAGGGAAGTATCCTGAAGGCACTAAGGCCTAAAGTTACTTGAGGCGCTGCCGCAGGCCTCTGTCTAAGGAAGTCAGGCTGGCTGGCTTTCTCTTCATATGGCTACATCGAATAGTGGTGCCCGGTATCGCGTTCGCGGACCGCATTCAACGGAACATTCTGTAGCCTGCCGTGCGTCTGGTGTTCGGGGCAAGACTGGGCTTGCTCCCTGCCATAGTATGCCGTATACAGGCTGGTTTGAGAGCCATGACTGATGGACTGCTCGTCGATGAAGCTCGGCATGATAGCTTTCCCCGGGTAGAGTTACCATACCTGTATTTGATGGGATGGTTAATTCTCCACAACCCTCGGGTGATGTCTTCCGGCCCTGGCAGTAGTTCGGAGGGTAGTTTCTTGCTAAACTACAAGGACTCACCCTGGAACGTGAATACGGTTTTAGACGGTCGGTTGGGCTGAGCCTCGGTCATTGCTGGAAGCTCCTCTGCACTGTCCCCTCTGTACATCGCAATCAGTCGGGTATTAGGCTTGAGGATTTAGGCGGAGAGAAGACCAATCTTTCTTCGGAAGCTTTTAATTGGTTGGTCTGCATCAGACCCTCCAATTTGCTGTACAGAAGCGAAGATCATTGCTTCTTCGAGCCCTACTTGTCCAGTCGGTTCGCCAGGCAGTTTGGGTACGATCAGCTGTACATGGGCAATACCGTCACCAGCTTCAGGTCCAGGGGCAGACTCATTGATGGAGCCAGAGGATGGTGATATTTTATCATGGGTTGCACAGGAGCAATCTTTATCATGCCGGTCGTCACACTCTCCACGGAGCTGCGCATCCTCCATTCGTATGCTCAATTCTACGTGGCGATCAACACCTTCCATCGCGATTTTGACATGCGTGGAAGCTCTAGGGTGCCTTCTCCCAAGTCTGGGGGAAGAGTCGAAGTCCCCTCGGTTTCGTCTGACGAGGGTGAGGCGTCCGTCACTCCGGATGAGCCTCTAGTGTCGGTGCCGAGGTGTGAAGTGCCTCCGCCTGCAGGGGCTTTGGCAGTCTCTGGAAAGCGAAGGGCTCCTGCTTCGAAGTAGACTTCCCCTCGCAAGAGAAAGAAGAAGACGGTTGCTCGTTATCTCCGAATTCCGGGTATTGAGGCTCCTAGAGAGGAACCTGCTGTCTCCCCTGTTGGGGATGTCTCTTTGATTGGAGGTTCCTCGCCTTTCGGAGAGGGACCCTTAGTTTTGGCTGGTGATACCGGAGAACTCCTGCCTGAGGCTGTCGTTGCTGCCACCGCCTCCGGTAGTGGAACGAAGTCGCCCGTGTGGCCGAGGCAAATGAGAGAATCTTTCCCTGGACCAGCAACAGATAAACTTCTACCGTGTCCGCGAGCATGCCTAGCGAGATTCTGGCTAACGAGCCTCGACTGCGTCTTTGTGAAGGCTCGGTAGAGCACCTGGTAGTGTCGGTGGGCCCACCCCCTTCTCCAGGTATGACAGTTCGTATTGCGTCATTAAGGCATGATTTAGCTACGTGGGCTGCAGACGCGACATATATACCGTTGGCTATGGGTAAATATCATCTTTATGTCTCTTCTTAGAAAGATTACCATCATATTGATATCGACTTTCTTGTCCTCTTCTCAGGGGACGGCGTCCACGGGGAGCATAGCGTCGAAGCGCCTTCTGGCTCTGCTCGGGCTCCTGGCGATGATACGGAGGCGCCTAACTTCGAGGAGGAAATATCTTCGGGGGCCAGCTCGCCCGGAGTGGTTTCGTCACCTCGCGAGGAGGACGAACCCGTTGTTATGACCTCGCCTCTCGCGAGTATGCCGATGACTTCGACCGTTATTGTCGCACATCCTTCGGTCGCACCACCCGTCGAGGCGGCGGCTGTGGCCACCTCATCTGCAATCATTCCTAGAGGAGGACTAGCCAATATCACGGCCACTCCTGGCGTCCAATCGGATCTAGTTACGCTGACCGAGCAATACACCAGCCTCTTTTACACCAGTTTGAAAATGCTGATATCAATGGCGTTGGCAAAGAATCTAGACTTCGAGCGTCTGAAGAAGGCTTCTCAGTTTTCGATCGAGGCTATCAGGGAGTTCGGCAATTCTGGGGTAGCTGACGCCCTGGAGGCGATGGTTAATGGTTTGGAGCAACCCATTAACGAATACTTGCAGCTGGCTCGGGGCAGCCTTGAAGCTGAGGTCCAGGCCAGATATGACCTCATGACTGCGCGGCTTACTAAGCAGCTGGAAAGCCTAGATGACTCCATCAAAGCACATAAGCTGGAGATGGATGAAAGAAAAGTTGTCGTGGAGAAGGCTCTTGCCCTACAGACGAAGTGCCAATCCGAGCATGAAGGGAACGTAGTGAGGGCCCGCAAGTTGAAGGAAAAACTCGCTCTGGCAGAGGAGTGGGATTCTCAGTCGTTGGCGGGTCTAGATATAGCGACTGGCCGACTGAGCACAGCACGACGGGATCTGGAGCGCGCAGAAGCTGCCCGTGCTGGCTCTCTTCGGGCGAGGGCCGAGCTGTCCTTTATGAACAATCCCGAGGCACGGCTGGAGCGGGCCCGCGCTGATGCCTTGGTTTCCAGGGATGAGAGGATAGCTGTACTGGTGCAGCTGATTCGCGATCTGACCACTCCCCCACAATGATGTACCCTTTCTTCTTCTTTTTTGCTTCCCGGATATAATTCTGCTCTTTTTTGGGAATAAATAAAGCGAATCTTTTCTGACTTTGTGGGCCCATCATTTCGGAATGTAAATGACAGGTTTGGCCGAGAGTGATATCAGAGGTACTATGGACGTGATAGACTCTCGATAAACCTTTAGCAGGACATATCTATTCATTGGTCATACGGACATGATAGAATATGCTTTGGTAGGATATATCTATTCATAGGTCTTACGGACATGATAGAATATGACCCAACTAGTTGCATTTTGAAAGTAGTTTTGTTAGAATTGAGATTCTCGCTATATTCTACTTGAGCAGAGGAGATTAAGTATAGTACCTTTTCAGGAATTTACCGTTGATGGGAGCCATTAACAGGTCTCCATTAGGTTGGGCTAACCTGTAAGCGCCGTTTGAAAATGTTGTCTCGATCACATAAGGGCCTTCCCACTTGGGCTGGAATTTGCCTTTGCTCCTGTGAGTAAGGATCATCGGCCTTCTTACGGCTAAAACTAGCTCGCTGACTTTGAACACTCTTTTCTTTACTTTATGATTGAAAGCTTTGGAAATGCGTGCTTGGTAGAGCGTGATTCGCTGTTGAGCTTGGAGGCGTTTTTCGTCTAATCCTTCTAGCTCTTGAAGCCTTAACAGGTCATTCTTTTTTTGAGTCAGCTCATTAGTCACGGCTATCCTGAGTGACGGGATCTGGATTTCAATGGGGAGAACTGCTTCGCTCCCGTAGACCAGTAAAAATGGGGTACAACCTGTCGATGTTCGTACCGTTGTGCGGTATACCCAGAGGCATTCGCCCAGCTTCTCATTCCAATCTCTCTTGTTTGAAGAGAAGAACTTCTTCAAGAGTTATGGTTTTGTTAAAGGCTTCCGCCAAGCCATTAGCAGCTGGATAATATGCCGTAGAGGCAATATTATGTATTCGATTTTTATCGTAAAATCGATAAAACACTTGGCTGATGAACTGAGGCCCATTGTCATGGATTATCCTTCGGGGAATCCCAAAGCGATAAATGACATAATGCTTGATAAAGCTGATCACATTAGACGCCTTTACCTCAGCAAGGAGGATCGCCTCTGCCCATTTGGAGAAGTAATCCATGATGGCCAGTATGAACCGGTGACCTCTGGAAGAAGACGGGTGAATAGGACCAATGATATCCATACCCCATGCTTCGAAAGGCCAGGATGCAACCGTAGGATGTAGATATTTAGACGGTTGATGTATAAAGTCTGCATGAACCTGACAGGCTCTGTATTGTCTTGCATAGTTGATTGCGTCTGCGATCATAGTGGGCCAGTAATAGCCCATTCTTCTGATACGATCCTGTAGCTTAGGACCGGGTTGATGCGCTCTGCACACGCCGTTGTGAGCTTCCCGGATGATCTGCTGTGCTTCGTCGTCAGAGAGACATATCAATAGCAGTCCGTCGTAGGTCCGACGATATAGGCATTGTGAAGATGCATCGAAGTAGAAGCGTAATGATCGTCTTTTGACGGATACTGCTTCTTTGGGGTCCTCCGGCAAGATTCCGTATGCGACAAAATCCAGGAAGGGACTTCTCCAGTCTCTTCTAGGGGGATCTGCGTTCACAGCGTAGCTGCGTTCTATGTGAAAGTTGTTCTTCACACAGAATAAATCTCAGTTAAGAAGGATTACCGAATCCTGCCTTCTTATAGGAGTGGCTAAATCCGCAGCTAGACTGGCTAGGGTATCAGCTTCCAGATTCTGAGATTGAGGTACATGCTCTAGGAAGAACCCTTTGAATGTCATGGCTATCTCGACCATTGCTAGGTGATAGGGGATGAGGTCTGGATTCCAGACTTCATATATTCCTCTGACTTGATTGACGATAAGCCGAGAATCACCGAAAGCTTCTAGGGACTCGACCCCCAGCTCTTTGGCGACTTGGAGCCCGATTAGCAGAGCATTGTACTCTGCCACATTGTTGGAGCATGGCTCGCTAAGAGAATATGCTCGGTAGACGATGAGTTTATCATGAGTGACCAAGACGATTCCTACCCCTGAAACCACGTTTCCCTTGGGACCAGTCCTGGAGGCGCCGTCGAAGAACAGTTGCCATGCGTCACTTTCCATTGTGGAATTACATTCTGCAACTTCGTCAGGGATGTCCTCGTATAATATGGAGGTCTCCGGGATCGGATGAGCAGCTAGGAAGTCGGCCAGCGCTTGGCCTTTGATGGACTTCTGCGGGACGTATACCATGTCATAGGGTGTTAACAGCATCGCCCAAGTCGCGAGTCGGGAATTAAGTGCACTTGGCTTGCTCATCAGTACTTGAAGAGGGTTAATCCTGTAGATGATATGAATAGTCTGGCCGGTGTCATAGTGCCGCGTCTTCTGGATAGCGAACATCAGAGCCAAGCATTCTTTCTCCACTGGGTTGTACCGGTGTTCGGCTCCGACCATCATCCTGCTGAGGTAGTAGATAGCCTGTTCATGCCCCATATCATTCTTCTGTGCGAGAAGAGCTCCTAGAAAATGATCCATCGCTCAGATGTACAGCAAGAATGGTCTTCCCATGACGGGAGGCATCAGAACTGGCGGACTGGTGAGGTAGCGTTTGATATCTTCGAACGCTTGCTGACATGTTTCGTCCCATACGAAGGATACACCTTTCTTCATGAGATGCGAAAAGGGCTGACATCTTCCCAAGAGGTTGGATATGAATCTCCGGATATAAGCCAGACGGCCTTGAAATCCCCGGAGTTCCCTCAGATTGCGGGGCGGTCGCATTTCTATGATGGCCTAGACTTTGTCAGGGTCCACTTGGATGCCTTTGGCGGTGAAGACAAATCCCAGGAATCTGCCACTGGATACACCCAGAAAGGACTTCGTAGGGTTCATCTTGAGTTGATGTTGGAGCATTAACTCGAATACCGTCCTCAAGTCTTGAATGTGATCATCTTTGATGCGGCTCTTGACGGCTATGTCGTCTACGTAATATTCTACTATTTTACGTAAATGCTCATAGAATATGTTACTCATAGCTCGTTGGTATGTAGCCCCGGCGTTCTTCAATCCGAAGGGCATGACCGTATAGCAATATACCCCCAACGGTGTCCGGAAGGCAGTGTGCTTCTCGTCTTCGGGATGCATCTTGATCTGATTGTATCCTGAGAATCCATCCATGAAAGACATGCGTTCAAAACTGCAGGTGTTGTCGATCATGATGTCCGTGATGGAAAGAGGGAACTCATCCTTGGGGCAGGCTGCATTCAGATCTCGATAATCGATGCAGATACGTATTTTCCCACTCTTCTTCATGACTGGGACAACGTTGGCGACCTAGTCGGGATGTTGTTCTTCCCGGATGAAACCGCAGGCTATCAACTTCTTGACTTCAGCTTCGATGGCGTCCATCATATCCGGGTGGAACCGGCGTTGGTGCTGCTTCACAGGTTTTGAGTCGGTCAATATGTTAAGTTTGTGAGTAGCCACCTTTGGGTCAAGGCCTGGCATGTCCTCATAATCCCATGCGAAGACGTCGATATACTCTTTTATCAGCTGGATAACTTCTTCTCTTTCAGCTGGGGAAAGATTGTTACTGATAAATATCGGCTTTGGCGAAAGTTCACCCCCAACGTCAACCTGGATAACTTCGTCTTTGGTGGGAGGTTCCCTTTGCTCAAAGCGGAATTCCCACTGCGTATCCATTTGTTGGGCCCAAGAGTCATTCTCAAACGGCTCAGGATCCTGTTCATCTGCTTCAAAGGGATCTGCTACTACCATATTCACTGATAGTGTTTGTTCGAGAGTATCAGGTGAGTCAGAGGGCGACGAGCCATTCTGAGAAGAGGAAAAGATGTCCTCATCTGACTTGGAAGTCATAAGGGAGGTGGCATACCCTAACCCGAAACAAGTTTGTCGATAGCGGGGGTCGCCACGCGGCGACGTTCGTCTGCCTCTTTCGTAGTTGAGGCCTGGCTTCCGCTTCAAGTCGTAGCCCATGTTTTACATGATCCTCAGCGCTTGTAGGCTGTATCGGTGAACTTGCATTTTCCCAGCATCGTCATCGAAAGGATCTTCCTGGATAGTCGGTTGATTACGCATGCGGCCGAAGAATATTGGACGTTGACTGCTGCAGGTAGGCGGGACAATGAAGATAGAATCCTCATGTGGTCCATACGTCGTGACGACGTTGGATGATGGCGCGACCTCCCAGGTATACGGACGGTAGGAGTTCATAACTTCCAAGAATTCTTGTGCTATGGTTTCTACCTCATCACGGGGAGCGGATTCCTGTTTTAGGATGTCAGCGCCAATATACTGGGAAAGAGGATATTTATTATCATCTGGAACTCCCTTCCTGGTTGTATTTACATCAGTCGGCTGCCTGTTGCGCCGAAGGTTGATGACCAGGGGTGGAGGCTTCTGGTTCAAAGTGATCACTAGAGGATCACTCCCTTTTCCTGACATGGTCTTCTTCAGGTGAATAGCCATAGGCTCCATGGCTTTCGGACGAGTGGTTCGTCCTTTCACCTTGATTGACAGCGGTAGTGCGGCAGAGGGTTCTTCTGGCTCCCGGTGGGATTCCTTCTCTGCCTTGCCTGACCCTTCTTCCGTGTGGTCTTGAGAGTACAATACGGCATCGGAATAGTAGGATTCTACTCCTTTAAACGATTTTAGGTCAGCAAACTCTGTCTGTACTGTTCCTTGGGGGTCTACATATTCAAGACATTGATGTAGAGTTGAAGGAACGATGTTGTGGTCGTGGATCCACGGTCTTCCCAGCAAAATATTGTAGGACACCTCTGAATCGATGATGTAACATGTGGCCACCGATCTGAGGTTGCCAATCTGGATCCTCAGGCAAATTTTCCCCAACGGCTTACTTCTTCCGGCGTTGAAACCCACGATTGTAGTGGAGGTGTAAGCCAATTCGCTGGTAGGAATCCTCAGCGGTCTGAGCAGACTATGAGGGATGATGCTGATCGATGAACCCGGATCTATGTGAATCCGATCGACCTTTTTGGAACCGACGTACCCGGTGTAATAGAGGGGCCTGTCATGCCTGTTATGTTTTAACAGCATGTCGTCTTGAGTGAAAGTAATATTTGGGACTACTTCCATTACACTGTGGCATTGAGGACATGCCACCGATTCTTCGTCGGGGGACTTGAGCTGGGTCAAGCATGCCTCCGCCTAAATCAGTGCTTCACTCAGGGCTAGACGAGTGTCTTGGGAGAGCCTGAGCAGCTCGAAGATGGACAGTCTAGCTGGTGTATTAGCCAGTTGGGCCAGTATGTCGAAGTTGTATGGCTTCTCTAAACCTTTGTTTGGAATATTCTTCACAGGTTTATTAAAGCGCACTTCTCTTTGCTTCCCCTTGTCCGCCGGAGTTGGTTTTGAAGGACCGACCTTTGGTACGACGGGGTTTGGTCCTGAAGGTTTGGCAGCTGAAACGTCCACCGGTGCATCTTCCTGACTTGCTCCGTAGTCGTTGAGGTAGGCTTTCCCTGAACGGGTTGCAGCAAATACCTTATCTTCGTCCGATGGCGAAGAAGTTCCGACCATATGGCATGGTTTATATTTGGAGCTCTTTCTAGACGTAGCCTTAGTAGCTTTAGTCTCCTCCCTGAGCTCTGACACCAAATCCGGATGAACCCACATAATCTCGCCCTGTCGGGTGGTTAGGGGTACCAGGTCATGATTTTGACCCCTAGCCAGAGGGAGATTGATGATGTTCATTGTGGTCCGGGAAATGGGTGTGACACCGTTCGAGACTTCTTGGGAAGGCTGGTTGCCAAACCGTAGAGAGATCATGTTGGCCGTGACCGTCTTCTCGGTGTTGTGCAGAGTGATGGCTTTAGCATCGATTAACCCCTGGATCTTCCCTTTCAGTATGTAACATGCCTTTGTCGGATGGTGCACGTATCTGTGGAAGATGCAGTATTTGGGGTCGTTAGTACTGTCGACTTCTTGGGGCCGTCTTAGCTCCGGAAGGGTGATCTTGCCACTTTTGACGAGACACTCGAATATACTTGGGATATCGTCGTCGTCGAAAGAGTAGACTTCGACGGGCCTGGAGGTCCCGGGTCTCGCTTGTGCGGTTGTCGCGGTCTTTTGTCTGGCCATATTTATCGCCACAACTTCTTTTCCCTTGGAGCTGCGAGGATGGTCGTTGTTGGGAGATGACCTTTTGCCTCTATCAGAGGCGGAGATCATGATGCCATTGTCACGTGCCTTGCGACTGTTCTCTTCGGCGGCTACTGCCGAGATGATGAATGAGGGCCAATCATGGAACTGATATGGTCCTGTAAATACCGAGACTACGGGAAGGATGTTCTTCCTGCAAATGTCTACTAACGCAGAGTCTGGAACTCCTGGAGGCATCTGTAAGGTGGCCTGACGAAAACGTTCGACGAAGATGTGAACGTCTTCCTTTTTCCTCTGCTTGACTTCGATGAGAGAGGACATAGACATGTCCATTCCTCCCTCGTAGAATCGCATGAAGAATAAAGCTTTGAAGTCTTCGAAGGAAGTAATGCAGTTGTCCGCCAAGCTACGGTACCACTGATAGGCTACTCCTGAGAGGCAGCCTTTGAACACCCGAGTGAGGAGGGCGTCGTTCCCTTGTAGCAACACCGTCATCATACTGAAATAGTTTATGTACTGACTTGGTGATGTTTTCCCCTTGAACAGAGCCATAGTCTGAGGTTTGTACCTCGGAGGGAAAGGGACCTCTTCCCAGATAGCTGGGTAAGGCTGGTTGATTCCCAGTTTCATGAGCTGATCTTTGTGCTTCAAGGCGTCAAACTGGGCTTTCAACTCCCGTACTACCTGTATCGGATTTTCAGTCGGAAGCGGGACTACGGTGTAGTGCGAAGCTGGTTGTATCGTAACTCCAACGGGAGGTAATGCATTCTCTGAGTGAGGAAGCGGAGGAACTGCTGACTCTTGATCTAGAGCAGGCTCTTGGCTCAGGTTGGATGGTGGTAAGTCCACCCTCACACGTATCTGAGTTGACAGGACCGATGCTTGAGCCATGGCAGTTGCGTGCTGAGTTAGCATCATCTGGTGCATGTTCTCCATTATGGATTGCATTTGTTTCAGAGATGTCTCCAGTATAGTGATGCGTTGTTCCGCGTTTCCTGACGGTGAAGCTTCCTCGCGTTCATCTTCAACGGCATAAACTCCCATTTCCCTAGGCATCATCGAAGGATGCGTATAGGTTGTTGCAGAAGTCGACTCTATACTCTCAGTATTTGATTCGGGAGAATGGTGACCCCCAGCGTTGGAATCAGAGGAGTACGAAGTCAGTTGTTGTGACCTTGAACGAGTGTTCTGGAACACCCCATCTTCAGTGTCTCTGAGGAGCATGTTGGATCTCCTTCGGCTCGGAGTTCTAGAGGACGGACGTCTTGAGCCTGAGCTTCCTCCAGGTATATGCGAAGCCATGTTCACGGATGCATGCGCGGGCTCTTCTTCCTGGAAAGACAAAGAGTAGCTCAACCGGTCGAAACCCGACCATTTTGCTTTAAAATAGCAGCAGTCAATCACAATCTTATGACTATTACAACATTGCTCACCAGGGGGCGTAATAGACATGTTGGAAGGTCCCCTTTCCTTACGCTTCTGGATTAGATATTCGCGCAAGTCAGAAGAAGAAGAAGATGACGGTTTGTTCCTTCTGTTCCCACCAGTGGGCATACGGAGATTGGGCACCATGGTTTTCCCTGTGCCACCTGTGTATAACAGGTTGGCCATCTGGGTAGCGGATAATCCCCGGGGAGGGTATCTTTCTGCAACCTGAGCTTGCTTTACGTCGTGGGACTTCGTCTGGCATAATTTGGAGATTTGCTCAGACTGGCGTAAAGCTGAAGAGGTTCTCAGTCGGCCATTGGCTTCCCGCGTAATCCGGAGAGTAGGCAGATTGCTCCCTCGCTGGCATAAAGGCCGAGAAGTTGAGTACTCTGCCGCTTGCTTTCCCTTGCGGAGATCACAGCGCTCATCTGGTTCCCCGTAGAGGTCAAATGTTGTCTTGTGCACGGAGCATGATTTGTACTTCCGATTTGGCACTGAGGCATCATCAAAAGTTTTGTCTGTACCGTGCGTAGTGGGAGACTGGCTTCTACACGAAGAGCGCAGTGGATACTTCTGGTTTATCACTGAGGCTTTGCCCGAAGTTTTGTCTGTACTGCGCGTAATGGGAGACTGGTTTCTACGCGTAGAGCGTAGTGGATACTTCTGGGTTAGCGCTGACGCTTTGCCCGAAGTTTCATCTGTACCGCGCATAATGGGAGACTGGTTTCTAAGCGTAGAGCATAGTGGATACTTCTGGGTTAGCGCTGACGCTTTGCCCGAAGTTTCGTCTGTACCGCGCGTAGCGGGAGACTGAATTTTACGTGCGGGGCACGAAGGGACCAATGCTACAACCTCATTGGTCGGAGAGATCGGAGAGTCCACAGGAATGGTAGAGGATGTCTTGGGCATCCAGACCTTGTGCAGCTTCCTGTTGTCTTGGACGGAGAGAGGGTGAGAGCTACCCCCGGTTCGAAGCATGTCTTCGTAGGCAGACTGGTCGAATTGGACCACCAGTGTCTTCTTTACGATTCCTACAGATACCGCATCGTGTTAAGCAATTACTTCCTCATCAAAAGAGAAAGACGTCCCCAGCAGAGTCAACATCTTGTTTGTGGTATTAAACGAAAGAATGAAGATGTGTATAATACGAGGTTTGCACGAAACCCGCCTTCTTTTGTTTACAAACAAACTTGTACAATTTAATCCTATACGAGGATGTGAGAGTACAATTTATTTAATCTGGGTAAATATTGCTATAGGTGTCTGATCTGCAGTCGATCACTTTAGCCCTTGGACCACACGATGTTGAAGAAGTGCTGTAAAAGGTAGGAAGTAGCTTCGAAGGTTGCAAAAGAGGGTGGATGCACGATGCCGACGTCGTCGATCCCTACTCTTTGCCTGAGCTCCGGATTCTCCTCTCTCTCTCTCTCTCTTGACCTCTGGTTCGATCTTTCTTGGAAGTTCGACCTTGGATCTATATTGGTTCCCTTGACCAATTTTCGACCTTGTTCGATTTTAAAATCTCGACCTTGTTCGATTTTTAAAGTTTCGACCTCTTTCCTCTGTTGATAGAGGTCTCTATTTATAGAGTTGTAGTGACAGTGACCACTCCGTCGGTATAGAAACCGAGGAGTGGAAAGTACAACACCCTTTTACACAACGGTTTATGATAACCAATGCCTGCGTATAGATGACCTTTTGAGTGAGCATTTGATGCGTGTCCAACTAAGGGGAAAAAATGCGTATATCTGCTGTGAAGATCACGGCGTAGAAGCCACGTAGGTAGGTATCCCTTGTGTAGAAGAGGTTGGCGTAGAAGCCAAATGACTGTCACCATGGCGTAGAAGTCAGGTAGTTATCAAACCGGCATAGAAGCCGAAAATAGGCGTAAAAGCCGAGTGGTCGTAGAGGCCGTGTGGGCATATAAGCCGAATGAGCACAAAAGCTGAGAGGGCGTAGAAGCCGCTGCGTACCGTGCCAGAGTGCTGATGTGGACATCTTAGCCGGAATTACGGCTTTTGAAGATATAATCAAATCCCTTGCATTAAATGCAGAGATTTGCTACCATCCTGTGCATTAAATGCGGATGCGTGGTTTGAAGGTTTGCAGCCCTTCTGTGCATCCGTCGCTGAGACGTGCCTCGAGAGAAACTATCACCGTTCTGTGCAATTAGATGTAGAGACGTGCCTCGAGCCCCGTACGAAGTGCAGCTTTTGACGTGGCAGGCGGTTTGTTTACTGTGGAGCGTAAACAGCTCATGTCTGCCTGTGTAAAACAAGGCAGCGTATCTCCTTATATATGACAGAGCGGTTTACGCTGAGGGGATGTCAGTAAACGACAGTTCGGTGATATTTAATCAAATCCTCTGCATTAAATACAGAGATCCGCCATCATACTGTGGGGCGCGTCCCGAGTGGTCTGCCATTGTTTCCAGCCGTCGTCTGGGTAGCCGTGCAGCACTTTTTGTCAGGAGCCAGAGGTCAGGTTCATTGCAGGGTTTGACAGGTTCATTTCGGTGAAGACGAAGCGTTCCTCGTACGCTTTAACGCTGCTTTGAAAGCGAATGAGTTTTACGCCATGGAGGCGATGAAGAACCCTGTTTACGCTGAAGCGGCCTGGACGTACTGTACTTACGTGGATGGTCTTTTAAGCTTATACTTCACGCTATGTTTTAGCAGAAAAAGCTCCATCTGCACGTTTGATGGCTCTGAAGGCCTCTGTTTACGCTGCTCTGCATCAATATGCTGCGTAGAGTTTCCCAGCGTATTTTTCATGCTTCTATACCCATGACTAAACTATTTTTTCTCTCCTCTTAGTATATATATGAGCTTTTCTATCTCTCCTATCTTTCTTCTTCTTTATTATCATTTCCTTCATCACTGCTTTCTTCTCCCTCACCACGTGCACTTCCGCTAGCCGAACCCTAGTACCGGACCTAGCTAGAAATAGGTCGTTGAAATCTTTGGCAAGTACATCTTGCTCAATGGTGAAGTCATAAATTTTTAGATTTTTTATATATATTTGTTTTAAAAAAATATTTGATGGAAAATATTCTCCTTGAGTTGCTGATCATATTTTGTTTTTGGAGTTTCAAATTTTAATGTATAGATTTTTGTAGATCTGAGTTTTAAGTTTAGGATTTTTATGGGTTCCATGAGTTTTTTTTATTTTGATCTATTAAAAGTTAGTATTTTCAAAAACTAGTTGTTCCTTGTGTTAGAGAATTCTATTTTGTACAATTTGGCTTTTGTTTCACTTGATTTGAAGTTAATAGAAAGTTTTTATGAAAAAAATAAATTTTTAATTTTTGGAGCTTTCGTCCATTGCTGAACCTGCTGTTGGAGAAGGCGAAGTCTTCATGCGGCCAGCGACCTATGCGGCAGAGAGTGCTATGCGGTTCGAGAGGGTTATGCGGCCTGAATTCCTTGCCGCATACTGACAGCATGCGTTCATCTTTTTGGAAGCTTGACTACACATTAGACAAAGTATTTTAGAGCTACCATTGAACTGCTTGTGTTTTCACTCAGTGAACGAATAAAAAATTTGCTAAGTCCAAGAGGGGCATCCATGCGGCAATTGGGTGCATGCGGCTAATGAGACCATGCGGCTAGTGGGGGCATGCAGCTAGGAATTCTTGTATGCATTTTGTGTTCCCTTTAATTATGTTCATTTAGTAATTATTTTTAGTGATTATTATTGTGTGCTTTCTTATGTCGATACAAGTTTATGATACTAGACAAGTTTTGCATGTAAGTTCATAAGACAAGTTTATGTAAAAGTTCACAATCCTCACGATACCGTGGAAATATTTGTGTATGAAAATCTATTGCATTTGGCATTGGGCAATCGAGTGCGAGTATTTTCTAATGTATCGCGTATCGCAAATATGATATCTCGTGGAAAGCTCATACTCGTGACTCATCCTTTTAGGGAGTTCTCAAGTGTCCACGACTCGAGAACTTGAAATAATTTAGTAATGATTAAACAAGATAAGATTTACCTAGATCATTGGAAGGTAATGATATTGCACTACCGGCTACCCCGATCTCTAAGAGCCCCATGCAACATGGAACAACCCTGAGAGTTAAGGGCTCCATGACTGACCAAGTTTACACGTGCTGCAGAACTTACAAGGCAAGTTTATATACAAGTTTATGTTTACAAAGCAAGTTTTTTTATTACAAGTTTAAGTTTATGCTTATAAATTCAATTTTTGTTCATTACAAGTAACAACATATGTTATTGTATGGTTGAATGTGCATTTAAGTTTACTAGACAAACGTACCCTTGGTCATCCGGGTTAACCGCAGTGTCGGTGGTAGCAATATTCTTAAACATGCTGTCACGACCCGCACCCAGATATTCTGGCACGAGTACGTGGCTACGCCCAGCCTACGCTACAGAATCGGCGGTAGAACGCTATCTGGGTCATTTCTAACTTTATAACATCTTAACTATATAATATGGTACGTGTCAATTATCTCAACTCCAAACGGAGGAACAATATGGTATCTCATATGAATAACTAATCTCAATCACAAAACAAACTAAGGAGGAATAATGTACGAATAGAATAGAGAAGGAAAGAATATGATACAATCCACAATCTGAAATAATATACAAGATATGAATTTACTAAAATAATAGTCTAATATAATCCAATACAAATAAACTAGACCTCCTCGGGCTCTGCAACTAAGTCCTCCTGGTCTATAGGAGTATCCTCTATAGGTACATCGTCCTGCAGCCCGTAGAATGTGGGACACTGCTTTAGAAGCCAGTTATCTAGAAAAAAATATCCAGTCAGGATTGGAGCGAAGTACATACCTCTGAAATCAGTTTTAATAGCATAATCGAGCATATAAACAGATATAGAAATGAAATATAAGATCACTAAACATATGAATGAATGAACAATAGATATAAAGGTAATATATGAGAATATAGATCAACAATATGATGGAATAACTGCAATCTAAACTAAATAATGTGGCTTAGAATACAAGTTCATTATGTGATCGGGTTGGGTGAACATGATCAAGTAAGACAAATTACAAGTGAGGTATGTAACCAGAATGTACAGGATGTAACAATGGGGCTTTGATCACATAATCAACTCCTACTCTCCCACCCCCAACTAATATTGATGGATCCAATCACGACACGCTACGAACACGAAATATAACTACTGAACACGAGCAGTGGGTGTACACGAATATCATAATTACCGAACACGAGCGGTGGGTGTATACGAATACGCACACTGAACACGAGCAGTATGTGAACACAAAATATCATCAATACCCAATATACACGATGATATATAATGTACACGAGTATTTACCGAATACGGTAGGGGATAACATCTCCTGACGGCATCCATATAGTACCAGTCCATGAAATCATTGTGTCAAAATTAATGTATACAATTCTAGAACATGCATATATACAATATTATGAATTAAAAACTATCAGAGAAATATACTCGTCTGACGTCCTGAGCAAGGTGTGTCTCTCGATGCCCAAGATGGTGTCACACAACCTATATATGGTATGTTGCATCAATACAAGGTTCTAAAATGGAAATAAGAGAAGTTGATGCAATTCTAGGTCGATACGCCATTTCTAAGTCAAACCAATAAAATCTCGGTTGCAAGAGTCTAACACTAAGTCACTAAGTCGATACACTATGAAACTATTCTATACAAACTAATCTAAGCGACAACAAGGCACTCAAAGAACCGTATCCTAAGATACGCAAGTTTCTGAATATGAAAATAGTATTTACGTATATATATACAAGTCAATAGATATAGCATCTATACCAAACAATGAATTTAGGATACATTGGCCTTGCACCAATGCGTATCAAAAACCATACTCCAATCTCGATATCGAACCCAATACCTTGAGTATCGACCCCTACCTTGGTAATACCTTGGTATCTCAAGGTAACCCAACACCTTATTGCATATGGCTAAAATATAGCTAACCCCCAATACTAAACCATATGCCACTCCTAGCTATTAAATACTATAACTACTAACATACAAACTATTCACTAATCAATACAATATACTAATACAATAAATATCTAACTAACTATATTAATGTATCAATATGAAACCTACTAACTAGTAACATATTTACTTACTAGAATCCATAGACACTTAACCTCTAACTAATACCCACTGCAAACTACAATACCAAAAACCTTAACTAACTGAACTACTACCCTGTATTGCCGATACTGTATTGAGCCCACAATGATACACTGATTTCCAGCTGAACTAATACTGAAAGGATACTGAAAGCCAAATTTCCTGATATGGATATTGATACAGCTATTATGCTGATACACAGTTGTTGATACTGTGCTACGCTCTGAAATTGATACAAGTACTGAAGCTACACCCCGAGCCCTCTTGATGCTGGTGCAGCTATCGACTAATATATGTAGTGGACTGGACATTGACTGATACTGCTCTGGCTCAATGCTGCTATGATGCTCGACTGCTGACCACTATGCTCGAGCAGCTATCTGGTGCACAGTAAACTCGAACCCTGGGAGCTCCTACTGCTGTCCCTTCTTCCATCTCCTAGACACTGCTATTATGCAGTGGAACCCCTCCAGTCAACACTTGTGCAGCAACACTCTCCCCCTTGTGTAGTTTGCTGCACTCCGATGGCTGCCACTGCCCTCTCACTCACTCAAGCACACATAGACACACATAAACATCTAAGTATATATATACTTCTCCATATACATAAACACGTAAATATTTACATATATAAGTACATATATATATATACATATAGATATCTAGCTACCTATATACATTGATACATATAACACAACCTACACAATAAGATAGCTAGCTATACATCTATATATATACTCCTCATATATATATAAACTCAAATACCGTATTATATGCATACATATATCACCCAAATATCATAATTATTTATAATTACACATGCATGTATAGCAAAGAGGTCAAAATAACAAACACATGGAGTACACCGCACCCGTATCACACTTTCTTTATGATATGCTTGCGATTTGGCTCCAACACACAACCAAACGCATCCCAGAGGATACGAGCAAGTCTAATGCACTAATTATGAATAATACGCATAGTAATTAGAGTATCTACGTGTCCGTGTCATAATATAATATGCACAAGGTCCCGTGTTGGAGGGAAACCCCCAAAATTAACCCGTTTCATCAAATTGATGAGATACGGACTACACATATCCAATTGTGGATACGACACTAGTCACAAATAAGCAATCAAATGTTATTTGGATCTATTAGACCCAATGACAAGTACTACATGTGCTAATCTCGAAATTCCTTCAAAATTGGCACCAATTTGGACATAACTTCCACCGTAGGTCTCCGATGAACCTAAAACCAAATCCTATAGGTAGCCTATGCATGTAGGTTTGTTTCACATGGCTAAATATCATATCTAAAGTCTAATAGAAGGGAAAAAATTGAAATGTACCTATTGGGAGATGGATTCCCAATAAAAAGTTCCCAATTGCCATGTAGCTTCTCTTCTTGTAGATCTTGGCCTCCTCCTCCTTACTCCTTGCTTCCTTCTTATAGATTCTTGATGTAGAAGCCTCAATAAAGAATTTAGAAAGCGATTGGTGAAGAATTGGTGGAGAATTGATGAGGGAATGGAGGGAATTTGGAAGAGAAAACAATTTTAGATCTAGAATTTGGAGTAAAATGAAATAAGAGCACTCCCTCTCCTCCTCCTTGTGGCCGGCCATGTAACCCCCTCTCCAAGAAATGCATAATGTCATAAATACCACTTGGGGCCTCTCATGAAAAAATTAATTAGGGAGAGAATGTTCTAGTCTAATGGTTTCTCTAATTAATCAAACTCCTAATCTATGGGCCCAATTCAATGGGCTCAATCTAAACTAATCTAAAATATTGGTTCATGGATTCTAATAAATGGGTTAGGCCCACTACACAAGTCTAAAATAAACTAAAACTAGCAATCAATAATTAATTAATCATGCATGCACAAATATTAAATACAATTAATCCAAAAATTAAAATTATCCCTATCAATTACCAAACTACCCTTGAGTGAAAATATGAGGGTGACAATCCTACCTACCTTAGAAAAATTTTGTCCTCAAAATTAAGGAAGAAACTTACTACCAAAAACAATAATACAATCCAAGAATGAATTATACCTCACGGCTCGAACAGATATGGATATCGCTCGCGCATCTCGGTCTCTCGCTCCCAGTACTCTCTCCTAGCGAGTGATGCCTCCACGCGATGCGCACCAAAGGAATCGTTTGGTTCCTCAGCACCTTCTCTCTCTGATCCAGAATCTCCACTGGCTGCTCTAGATAGTTGAGAGTAGGGCCCACCTCTATCTCCGAGTGATCCAACACATGACTGGGATCTGCCACATACCGTCTCAACTACGACACATGAAACACGTTGTGCACTCCCTCCAGTGTAGGTGGTAAGTTTAGTCTGTAAGCGACTGCACCGACCCTCTCAAGAATACTAAAAGGACCGATGAATCACGGACTAAGCTTGCCGCCTATAGCGAAACGAATCGTGCCACGTGTCGGAGAAATCCTTAAAAAAACCAAACCGCCAACCTAGCATGAAATACAACCTTAGCATTCTAACAAACAATATTCAAGCACAAGCAAAATAACTAAAGCTATACTTCAAACTCCAAAGGTCTCCAATGGCTATCAGCCCAATGCCGCTGCCTATCCTGCGCCACTCGAAGTCTGTCCCTAATAAGCTTCACTTTCTCTACTGCATCCACTACCATCTCTGGTCCCAATAAAGCTCTGTCACCAACATCATCCCAGGACAATGGAGTGCGGTATCTCCGTCTATACAACGCCTCGAATGGGGATATCTCAATACTGGCTTGGTAGCTATTGTTGTATAAAAATTCTACCAAGTGAAAGTGATCCTTCCAAGAACCTCCAAGATCTAAAACACAGGTGCATAGCATATCCTCGAGAGTCTGAATAGTCCTCCCCGACTGTCCATCAGTCTGAGGGTGATAAGCGGTACTAAACTTGATCTGAGTGCCCAAGTTAGCCTGTAAACTCCTCCAAAAATAGGATATGAAGCGACTATTCTGGTCCGAGACTATGCTCATTGGAATACCATACAATTTAACAATCTGGCGCACATACATCTCCGCAAGTTTCTCCGTAGTTGTACCCACTTTAAATGGTAGAAAGTAGGCTGATTTGGTCAACCTGTCTACGATGACCCAAATCGCATCCTTGCCTTCTGGAGAATATGAAATTCCCGATACAAAATCCATAGTCACATGCTCCCATTTCCATTCCGGAATGGGTAAAGGCTGAAGCAATCCTCCTGGCCTCTATCTCTCCGCCTTGACCTGCTGACAAACTAAGCATCTGGACACGAAGCTATCTACCTTCCGCTTTATGCCATACTACCATATATGCTCTCTCATGTCTCTAAACATCTTATTGGCACAGGGATTCATAGAGTATTAAGAACGATGTGCCTCCTGCAGAATCTCCTCGCGTAATGCTCCTCTCGGTACGCACAACCTGGTACCGTGTCGTAATGATCCATCATCTGCGACAATGAAGTCCTCTGCCAGCCCGATCTGAAACTGTGCTCTGATGCTCCTCAGAGACTCATCCTTATACTGTCCAGCTCTAACTCAGTCCATCAGCTCCAACTGAACCTGAAGTCCCCATATCTGTGCTGCGACTCCCGGAATCAATACCTCAAGGCCCAAACTGTCAAGATCTGACAATAAATGTATATCTCTAGTCAAGCACATAGCCATGGGATACCTGCTCAAAGCATCCACGACTACGTTGACCTTCCCAGGATGGTACTGTAAGGATATGTCGAAGTCTTTCATCAGCTCCAATCATCATTGCTGCCTCATATTGAGCTCTTTCTGTGTAAACACATACTTTAAGCTCTTATGATTTGTGAAGATCTCTACTCTCTCTCCATATAAATAGTGTTTCCATAATTTGAGAGCAAAGATAATTGCTGCCAACTCCAAATCTTGGGTAGGATAGTTTTTCTCATGCGGGCGTAATTGCCTGGAAGCATAGGCAATCACCTTCCCGTGCTGCTGTAACACACAACCCAAACCCTTCCCTGATGCATCACTGTAAATAAAAAATTCTCGTACTCTTGATGGTAGTATCAAAATGGAACCTATCGTCAATCTCCTCTTCAGCTCCTCAAATGCTGGCTAGCAATTCTCAGTCTAGACGAATTCTACATCCTTTCTAGTCAGCCTAGTCATCGGCTCTGCAAGTCTGGAAAAGTCCTGAACAAACCTATGATAGTAGCCTGCTAATCCAAGGAAGCTCTGACCTCTGCTACTGAACTCGGGGTAGACCATGATTCAATTGCTGAGATCTTCTTCGGGTCCACCGAGATTCCATCTCCTATGATAACATGCCCAAGGAATTCAACCTTATCAAGAAAGAATTCGTACTTCGATAACTTGCCATACAGCTTCTCCTTCCTGAGGATCTCCAAAACAATCCTCAAGTGATGCTCATGCTCCTCTGGGGTCTTCGAATATATCAGAATATAATCTATGAAGACTATAACAAACTGGTCCAGGTATTGATGAAATACCTTGTTCATCAGGTTCATGAACAATGTCGGGGCATTGGTCAACCCAAACGGCATCACCAAGAACTCGAACTGCCCATAGCGAGTCCTAAAACCCATACTCAGTCAACTCTAATACAAGACACAGACATAATTGAAAGTCACCAATTATCATACTAATAAGGAATCCTCAAAGAAAAGAAGCTCAAAAAGGAACTGGATAAAGGACTGATGGTAACTCTATTGCTATCAAGAAAACAAATGATGGAACAATAGTCCTAGAATAACAGAAGTGGATAAGTACTAAGGTGATACTTTAAGAACCAATTTAAGATACAACCTGATAATCATATACGTCTGTCCAAAATTATGACACTCAGAATCCTCGCCACGCTAGTAAGCATAGCTGCAATAAACGATAGATTCCATAACTTAGGTATGCAACTCTATAATCATGTCGTCGAGAATTCTCACTGTGCCAACTAGTATAGCTGCGAGAAACTCTAAATTCATAACTAAGATATATACATCCGAAGTCAGGTTCCTACGTTTCCGCCATGACAACTAATATGGCTGCGATAAACTTTAGGTTCCATAACCAAAGTAGATGTTTTACCTTTCTCACTGTCCTCATCAACATATGTTATCAAATGATACCGTAAAGTTTAGTCCGTAAAAATTCATCTCGATAAGAAATTAACTCAACAACGATACCAAGAATTAAATTTTACAACTGATCCACAAGAATCAAATTCAATAACAACAAGCGAGAGCGGACGAAAATAAGGGGAAAAGATTAAAATTTGGAGATTATAATAAGATTCTCAAGGGTCGTCCCAGGAATCTTTCAAATAATTTGTGATTGAGTATCCACTCTCATCCTAGTATCCTATGTCCTATATCCTATAGCAGGCACGTAGTAGTACAACTAAGATGTCGCACTACTACGACATCGCACAACTTGTAAAGTCTGACCTGCATGGGCCACCACTAAAAATGTGTCACGACCCGCACCTGAATTTTGGGGCACGATAGCGTGGGTACCTCCAACCTATGCCGCAGCATCGGCGGTAGAATGTTGTCTAGGTCATAATACTATCTAATCATTCTCTCACGAATATCCAACTCCATAAGGAGACATATATATCGCAATATAATATGGAATACTCAATCACATAAACTAGAGCACGATGAGATATCAAAGAAAATAAATAAAATACAAGACAAGTCTAAACGATAAAATAACCATACCTGCAATCAATAACATCCAATCTCCAAGTGTACTGGAAAACAAGTCCTCTAAGTCATAGTCTGGAAAAATATTTCCAATCAGGATGGAGCAAAGTACATCTCAAATAACAGTTCCAGTTAATTGATAAGGACTATAAAACAATAAATAGATGATGATATATACTGAGAGAAGGTAATAAATAAATGCAATGACAATATAAAGAGACAGACAATATAGGCAATATGGTACAGTTAATGCATATATGAAATGAAAAGAACGAGGTACAATATCATATATGGGTGATTTAGTATATGAACTAAAATAGAGAACTATAACTATTCTAAGTGTTTGAAATCGTAGTTTCAAAATATGATCGGCTTGGGAACTTGTACGATAGCTACATGGCCTGGCTAATCATACGTGAGGTGTATGATTAATACTAATAATATCTACACTTGTACGATAGGGATTTGATCACATCTTTTACTAGAAATTCCCCCCCCCCCCAACTAGTACTGTGGATCCAACCATGACACGTCACGATACACGATCAATGTCCAATATATCATGTACAATGTCTAATATCAATATCTAATATCAATGTCGTGTACAATGTCAATACGATAACCAACGTAACATCTCATGACTAAAGATCCAATCTATATACTAGTCCGTGTAGCACAGTGTCAAGAGTCAGATGTAACATTTCTAAATACTTGAATTATAGAAATTATCTAATAACAGAAATTATCAGAGAATGTACTCGCCTGTGGTCCTAAGCTGGTATGAACCAGAGTCCAAGTCACAGTCCAAATAGCCTATATATTACAAATTTACCATGTCAAAAGATAATTTATTTTAATTTATTTAATTCTGGAAGAATTACTCTAAAATCCTATTTTAATCTTATTATTCTGATTTTTAGGTTAATTCCTAAAAAATTTTCCAAAGGAACTGAATTTTATCAACTCGAGACTCATGGCACGCAAATCAAGGCGATATGTTGACCAAAAAGTCAACCTATACAAACACGACTTTCATACATGATTTCCTGTAGATTTCAGCATCAAAAATATGTTAGAATTTACGGCTCGTCCAAATTCAAATTTGTTTGGAAATTATGGCACATACAAATTTTGTATTGTGCACCAATGGTTAAATTCTAACCTAGAAGTTCTACAGAATTAATAGTATGTAAATATTTCGAATTAAATTTTGGAAAAAACATATGTTAATGACTCGACATTAGCTTTCCGAAACTTCAAACGGTTCATGATTCTGATTCCTAGTTCTCCCGAAATCTTAAAAACATCGAGACGCATCTATTTTTGGACATGTTGTGCTCTACGAATTTTTTAGAATTTAATACTCATAATTTCGTAAAACAATTAATATTTTTAGAAATCTAACCTCAATATCGTTCAAACACAAGAAACTGGTCCTCGTTTGGAGTCCGGAGCTATGCGCAATGGCTTTTGGAAGATGAAGGAATCTTAGATGGCAATTCTCTCAAATTCGGCTCAAAGAAAACCCTAGAAATTAATAACCTAAACTATTATATATATAGGGAGAGAGGGAAGCCGTGGCTCAAAGGAGTGCCATATGGCAGCCATCCGATGCTGCCCGCTCAGATCGAACGGTCAGGGTTCGATGCGGCTCGGCTCAGCTCAGTCAAACTCGGACGAGGACGCGGCTCGGCTCGGCTCGCGGTCGGCTCGCTGCACCCACACCCACCCAGCGGTCACTGACTGGCGGGCCCCGCCCAGTTGGCTACGGGAGGCTGACGGGTGGGCCCCTCTTGGCTGACTAGGCAGAAATAATTACTTTTTGGGTTTTTACTTTCAAAAAATAGTTTATAATTTAGTTTTACCTAATTAACTTAAAATAAATGCTAAAAATAATCAAAAAATCACAGAAAATTCTAGAATATATATTTGATTATTTAAACCTAAAATAAAAATTTAGGATATTTTTAATTATATTTGACCCTAAATTAAATTCTTGAAACTCCTAGGAAATTAGGGTTACTAGTTTTTAATTAACTAAAAATTGTGAAAAAATTCCAATAGCCCCAAATTAACCTAATAACAATATTTAAGCACGAATTTCAGGATACGGAGTTTACACCACCACCAGTCGTGATCTTACAAGTCCTCGCCAACGGTTCAGACTCAAGACGATGCCTCAAAGAGAAAGATACAGATACAAAGCTATGAGAAGCACCAGAATCGAACAAAATATGAGCTGGAAAGAAATCAAGATAAACTGAACCTAAGATGACATTGCCAACCAGCTCCTCCTCCTCGACAATCAAGGCAAAAGCTCACCCCTATCGCTGCTCTCCTCTCTGCTGCTGATGCTGGGCAAACTGCTGCTGCGGCGGTGGAAGAGGTCCTCTTTGTTGGCCTGCTGGTGGTCTAACGGGTGCCCTCTGTGCCTGTCCTCTACCCTCAGCTGGACGATCTGAGACTTTCGGACAAGCCCGTAATTGATGATCTCCCGGGCCACAGAATAAGCATTAGCCTAGCCTCATCCTGCATGCATCCCATCCGTGTCCTTGCTTCTTATAGAAAGTGCAAGGAACTACTGCCATCTAGATCTGATGCATCTACTATGCCGGCGCTCTAACTAGCCCGTGATACTGCTGCCTCTGGTGCTGGTAAGGCCTCTGGTGCTGCTGTTGGAAGTGAGGCCTCTTCACTGGACCCGAATTGTTGTTGGACCGTCTTGTGTCCCTCGGCCTCTTAGAGCCTAGCTCTAAGTCATCCTCCGCTCTCTGCGCCTACCTGAGTATCTCCTCGAAGGTGGCAATAGGATCTCCGTTGGTGTGGTATTTGACTTCCCGGTTCAGGCCCTTCCTGAACTTTCTGGCTCTGTCTCTAGGGTTCTGACCCTCCACGAAGCGATCTAGTCGGCAATACTCCATCACATACTCATCCACTAACATGCCTCTCTGGATGAGGTATTGGAACTGACTCTCCAAAGATGTAAGGGCCAAGTCTGGGAAGAACTTCTCCTTGAAAAGCACTTGAAGGCTTCCCAAGAGAGTCTTGATACTGCAATCCTCGGGTTTGTTCAAAATCATGTCAATGCAATATTGAACATCATACAACCCGCTGCCTCTATCTGTAGCATCTCTGGAATCTGTGCCAGCCGCAAGTTTCGCTCGACGTCCACAATCCACTCATTCACATAGATAATTCCCTTTGTGCCCCAGAAGTCCTTCGGGCCCATCCTCTTGAAGTTGATGATGGTACCCGGCCTCGGCTGATGCGGAATAAACTGAGCTGGTGCCGTCTATGGCTGGGCTGTAGTAGCTCTCTCATATGTTGTAATTGTGATTGGTGAGCATTCTCCACGCTCTATTGTAGAACCTCTGACTGTCGTTGTTGTACCTTAATTATCTGCTAGAAGAGCGCTAACATCTGCGTCTGATCAGCTACTGGCGGTGGAGGTAGAAGATCCTAGAAAACTGTCTGTCCTCTCCTCGTACTGGAGGTAGAGCACCTCCGAAAGCTTATGCCGATACGCCCACCTGGACCAGTGAAGCTGACCTCCTGAATGTAGATATTGGACCATCGTCTGAGGGTGCTGGCGCGATACCTGATCGCTGGGAACGTGTCTTCGGCGGCATCCTGAAGATAGATTAAAATAAGAAATCAATATTGAATATGATACGATACCATCAAAGAAGGACAGAACTTTATTTAAAGTAAAACAATATTCAATAGACAAGGATTTCCAAAATAGATATTAGAATTTTCCTAGTTGTGATTGAGTAAACTATCAGCCTAAATCCTGTTTTCCTAAAGCAGGCTCGTAATACTACTCTAGACGAGCACATCTACGATATCTATGTAGAGTCTCAAATAGTACGTTATCAAAGGATAGATGAGACCTGCATGGGCCACCACTAAAAATGTGTCATGACCCGTACCCGAATATTCGGGCACGAGTACGTGGTTACGCCCAGCCTACGCCACAAAATTGGCGGTAGAACGTTGTCTGGGTTATTTCTAACTATCTAACATCTCAACAATATAATATTGTACCTGTCAATCATCTCAACTCCAAATGGAGGAGCAATATGGTATCTCACATGAATAACTAATCTCAATCACAAAACAAACAAAGGAAGAATAATGCATGAATGAAATAGCGAAGAAAAGGATAAGATACAATCCACAATCTAAAATAATATACAAGATGTGAATCCACTAAAATAATAGTCTAATACAATCCAATACAAATAAACTAGACCTTCTTGGGCTCTGTAACTAAGTCCCCCTGGTGCATAAGACTATCCTCTATAGGTACGCCGTCCTACGGTCCGTAGAATGTAGGATACTGCTCTAGAAGCCAGTCATCTGAAAAAATATATCCAGTCAAGAATGAGCAAAGTATATACCTCTGAAAATAGTTTCAATAGCATAATCGAGCATATAAACAAATATAAAAATGAAATACAAGATCACTAAATCTATGAATGAATAAACAATAGATATACAGGTAATGTACGAGAATATAGATCAATAATATGATGGAATAACTTTAATCTAAACTAACTAATGTGCCTCAGAATACAAGTTCATTATGTGATCGGGTTGGGTAAAAATGATCAGGTAAGACGGATTACAAGTGAGGTATGTAACCAGAATGTACACGATGTAATAATGGGGCTTTGATCACATAATAAACTCTTACTCTCCCACCCCCAACTAATACAGATGGATCCAATCACGACACGCTACGAACACGAAATATACACACTGAACATGAGCAGTGGATGTACACGAATATCATAACCATCGAACACGAGTGATGGGTGTACATGAATAAGCACTTTGAATACGAGCAGTGTGTGAACATGAAATATCATCAATACACAATATACACGATGAGATACAATGTACACGAGTACCCGCTGAACAAGGTAGGAGATAACATCTTCTGACAGGATCCATATAGTACCAGTCCGTAAAATTACTGTGTCGGGATCAATGTATACAATTCTAGAACATGCAGATATATAATATTATGAATTGAAAACTATCAGAGAAATGTACTCGCCTGACGTCCTTAGCAAGGTGTGTCTCTCGATGCCCAAGCTGGTGTCACACAACCTATATATGGTATGATGCATCAATACAAGGTTCTAAAATAAAAATAAGAGAAGTTGATGCAATTCTAGGTCGATACGTCATTTCCAAGTCAAACTAATGAAATCTAGGTTGCAAGAGTCTAACACTAAGTCACTAGGTTGATACACTATGAAACTATGCTATACAAACTAATCTAAGAGACAACAAGGTACTCAAAGAGCCGTATCCTAAGATACACAAGTTTCTGAAAATGAAAATAGTATTTACGTATATATATACAAGTCAATAGATATAGCATATATACCAAACAATAAATTTAGGATACTTTGGCCTTGCACCAATGCGTATCACAAACCACACTCCAATCTCGATACTCGAACCCAATACCTTTAGTATCGACCCCTACCTTAGTAATACCATGGTATCTCAAGGTACCCCAATACCTCATTGCATATGGCTAAAATATTGCTAACCCCCAATACTAAACCATATGCCACTCCTACCTATTAAATACTATAACTACTAACATACAAACTATTCACTAATCAATACAATATATTAATACAATACATATATAACTAATTATATTATTGTATCAATATGAAACCTACTAACTAGCAACATGTATACTTACTATCATCCATAGACACTTAACCTCTAACTAATACCCACTACAAACTATAATGCCAAAAACCATAACTAACTGAACTACTACCCTGTATTGCTGATACTGTGTTGAGACCCAAATGATACACTGATTTCCAGCTAAACTGATACTGAATGCCAAATCCGTGATATGGATATTGATACAACTATTGTGCTGATACAAAGTTGTTGATACTGTGCTACGCTCTGAAACCGATACAGGTACTGAAGCTGTATCCCGAGCCCTCTTGCTGCTGGTGCAGCTATCTACTTATACATGCAGTGGACTGCACAGGGACTGATACTGCTCTGCCTCGATGCTGCTATGATGCTCGGCTGCTGACCACTGTGCTCGAGCAGCTGTCTGGTGCACAGTGGACTCGAGCCCTGGGAGCTGCTGCTGCTGTCCCTTCTTCCATCTGTTGGACACTGCTGCTGTGTAGTAGAACCCCTCGAGTCAACACTTGTGCAACATCACTCTCCCCACTTGTGCTGTTTGCTGTTCCCCGATGGCTGCCACTGCCCTCTCACTCACTCAAGCACACACAGACATACATACACAATTATACTTAACACATCTAAGTATATATATACTTCTCCATTTATATAAACACGTAAACATTTACATATATAAGTACATATATATACATACATATAGATATCTAGCTACCTATATACATAGATACATATAACACAACCTACACACTAAGATAGCTAGCTATACAACTATATATATACTCTTCATATATATATAAACTCAAATACCCTATTATATGCATACATATATCACACAAATATCATAATTATATATAATTATATATGCACGTATATCAAAGATGTCAAAACAACAAACACATGGAGTGCACCGCACCCGTATCACACTTTCTCTAAGATACGCTTGCGATACGACTCCAACACACAACCAAATATATCTCAGAGGATACGGGCAAGTCTAATACACTAATTATGAATAATACGTATAGTAATTAGAGTATCTACATGTCCGTATCATAATGTGTTATGCACAAGGCCCCGTTTCGGAGGAAAACCACCAAAATTAATCTGTTTCGTCAAATTGATGAGATACGGCCTACACGCATCCAATTGTGGACATGTCAATAATCACAAAAAAGCAATCAAATGTTATTTGGATCTATTAGATCAAATAAAAGCACTACATGTGCTAATCTCAAAAATCTGCCAAAATTGACACCAATTTGGACCAAACTTCCACCGTAGGTCTCCGATGAACCTAAAACCAAATCTTATGTGTAGCCTATGCAATTGGGTTGGTTTCTCATGGTTAAATCTCATATATAAAGTCTAATAGAAGGGAAAAAACTAAAATATATCTATTGGGAGTTGGATTTCCAATAAAAATTTCTAATTGCCAAGTATCTCCTCTCTTTGTAGATCTTGGCCTCCTCCTCCTTGCTCCTTGATTCCTTCTTGTAGATCCTTGATGTAGAAGCCTTAATAAAGAATTTAGAAAGAGATTGGTGAAGAATTGGTGGAGAATTGATGAGGGAATGGAGGGAATTTGGAAGAGGGAAAAATTATAGATCTAGAATTTAGAGTAAAATAAAATGAGAGCACACTCTCTCCTCCTCCTCCTTGTGGCCGGCCATGTAACCCCCTCCCCAAGCAATTTATAATGTCACAAATATCCCTTGGAGCCTCTCATGAAGAAATTAATTTGGGAGGGAAGGTTCTAGTCTAATGGTTTCTCTAATTAATCAAACCTCCTAATCCATGGGGCTAATTTAATGGGCTCAATCTAAACAAATCTAAAATATTGGTTCATGCATTCTAATAAATGGGTTAGGTCCACTACAAAAGTCTAAAATAAACAACTAGCAATAAACAATTAATACAATAATTAAATAATCATGCATGCACAAATATTAAATACAATTAATCCATAAATTAAAATTACCCCTGTCAATTACCAAACTACCCTTGAGTGAAAATGTGAGGGTGACAATCCTACCTACCTTAAAAAAATTTTGTCCTCGAAATTAAGGAATAAACTAACTATGAAAAACAATAATACAATGTAAGAAAGAATTATACCTCACGGCTCGAACAGATATGGATATCGCTCGCGCATCTCGGTCTCTCGCTCCTAGGTACTCTCTCCTGGCGAGTGATGCCTCCACGTGACTTACACCAAAGAAATTGTCTGCTTCCTCAGCACCATCTCTCTCTGATCCAGAATCTCCACTGGCTTCTCTAGATAGCTGAGAGTAGTGCCCACCTCTATCTCCGAGTGATCAAACACATGACTGGGATCTGCCACGTACAGTCTCAACTGTGATACATGAAACACGTTGTGTAGTCCCTCCATTACAGATGGTAAGTCTAGTCTATAAGTGACTGCACCGACCCTCTCAAGAATACTGAAAGAACCGATGAATCGCTGACTAGCTTGTCGCCTCCACCAAAATAAATCATGCCATGTGTCAAAGAAATCCTCAAGAAAACCAGACCGCCAACCTAGCACGAAACACAACCTTAACACTCTAACAAACAATAATCAAGCACAAGCAAAACAACTAAAGCTATACCTCAAACTCCAAATATCTCCACTGGCTATCGGCCCAATGTCGCTGCCCGTCTTGCGCCACTCGAAGTCTGTCCCTGATAAGCTTCACTTTCTCTACTGCATCCACTACCATCTCTGGTCCCAATAAAGCTCTGTCACCAATATCATCCTAGGACAACGGAGTGCGGCATCTCCGTCCAAACAATGCCTCGAATGGTGACATCTCAAAGCAGGCTTGGTAGTTGTTGTTGTATGAAAACTCTACCAAGTGAAGATGATCATCCCAAGAACCTCCAAGATCCAAAAAATAGGTGCGTAGCATATCTTCGAGAGTCTGAATAGTCCTATCCGACTGTCCGTCGGTCTGAGGGTGATAAGCGGTACTGAACTTGAGCTGAGTGCCCAAGCTAGCCTGCAAACTCCTCTAGAAATGGGACATGAAGCGACTATCCCGGTCCAAGACTATGCTCACTGGAATACCATACAATCTGACAATCAGGTGCACATACATCTCCGCAAGTCTCTCTGTAGATGTACCCACTTTAAATGGCTGAAAGATGGCTGATTTGGTCAACCTGTCTACGATGACCCAAATCACATCCTTGCCTCCTAGAGAACGCGGAAGTCCCAATGCAAAATCCATGGTCACATGCTCCCATTTTTATTCCAGAATAGGTAAAGGCTGAAGCAATCCTCCTGGCCAATGTCTCTCCACCTTGACCTGCTGGCAAACTAAGCATTTGGACATGAAGCTAGCTACTTCCCGCTTTATGCCATACCACCATATATGCTCCCTCATATCTCTATACATCTTATTGGCACCTGGATGCATAGAGTATTGAGAACGATGTGTCTCCTGCTAAATCTCCTCGCGCAATGCTCCTCTCAGTACGCACAACCTGGTACCGTGTCACAGTAATCCATCATCTGCGATAATGAAGTCCTCTGCCAGCCCGATCTGAACCTGTGCTCTGAAGCTCCTCAAAGACTCATCCTCATACTGTCCGGATCTGACTCGGTCCATCAGCTCTGACTGAACCTGAAGTCCCCACATCTGTACTGTACTCCCATAATCAATACCTCAATGCCCAAACTGTCAAGATCTGCCAATAAATGTCTGTCTTTAGTCACGCACATAGCCACAGGATACCTGCTCAAAGCATCCGCGACTACGTTGGCCTTTCCTGGATGGTACTGCAAGGATAGGTTGAAGTCTTTCATCATCTCCAACCATCGCCGCTGCCTCATATTGAGCTCTTTTTGTGTAAACACAAACTTTTATTATAGCTCGCTCTTCTAGTTTTATTTTCTTCCAGCGCATGGTTAGGGTGCTAAGTTCTGCTCGGGTGAAGGTCTATAACCCAGGTCATTATTTGGTTTAAGGGTTGTGGCCCTGATCCAGAGTAGTTCCTATGCTCTCTTGCCGCTCGTCGTCTTACTTTTATTTTTTCACTTATTATCAGTTCTTCTAGTATTATTCTTAAGACAAGTACATTGGTACCGTATGACTCTCGATCAGCATTTATTTTATTTATGTCTCTTTCTGCTTTTGTTGTAATATATTTGGTGTATCACCTCGAGCTCCTTTGTGGTACTTGTTGCTTGGGGTTCTGACCCCACTAGCTTTGCATGGCTAGGTTATCCCGAAGAGACCCAGGATCCGCCATACTTCTAGCAAGATGGCTGACACTCGTAGGACTACGGCCGAAGCTCGCGAATGGGTTTCCTTCTTCCACCCCTCGTCTTGATTACTTAATTTTGTGGTGTTTAGCAAGGGACATAGTTAGCTTCTTCTATTTTTGAGACTACAGTTAACATGATGTATATATTAGACCATGGCTGGTATATTTGATTATGTATATTTATACTCTTCTAGTGTAGTATTTTGCATTCACTAGCTTCATGATCATATGTGACATATAATTTGGTAAGCCTTTTTACTTTCATGTAAGAATACACTTGTACTTGTGTTGTTAGATTGAGATAATATGATTTTTTGGCCTTAGGACTGACGTCATAGTATGCTAGAGTTTACTCATCTGTATTCTAGACAACCTTAACACATTACGGCTTACTTCAGTATTTTACAAGGTATAGTTGGCCATGTCAGTTTCCGTATTTATCCAGTATTCTGGGAGCGGGATATGACAAAGTTTTCTTGGTGGCCTATGCAGGTCTATTTTTCAGACTTGTGGGAGGACTCATCTTGTTAGAATCTCAATCCTATATAATATTTAATTAAACTCCACTTATAACATGCACCTCTCTCTTTCCTTGAACTTCAAACTTGCTTGACATGATTGTTCCATTCTCGTCCCTTGTTGATATCCTTGTGTCCTTATCCTTTAGGGACACCCTACCTCCTTCTCCTTTCGAGGGTTCCGTTACACAGATAACTCTAGCAGATCCAGAAGGTCAAGGCCAGATTCCAATATTGAACCAAGGGCAAGCGTTAGTAGCTTTTCATCAGCCGACTCCATAAGTCACGTATGCCCGACCAGCACAATCAGCTCAACAAGTTTTTTCGGAATGACCAGTTCAGTCTGCTCCATCATTCATACCAGCCCAGCCAGCCCAGATAATACCACCAGTTCTACCATTACAAACAAGGCAGGTAGGCTCGCAGGCTATGTTAGAGATAATCCAAGCTATGATGATGGTACAACAATAATAATAATAATAACTCCAGCTTCAGCAATAAGTGGTCCAACTCTGCCGGCAGTTTCAGCAAGGATAAGAACAGACCAATACTACTCTTTGCCAGGGAGTTAGATTAGCACTCGAGAATAGTGGACGTTATACTCATAACGTGGCGACCAATGTTAGTCGCATACGCCCAACCAAGTTTTTCGGCACGGAAGATGAAGTTTCAGCAGATTCTTGGCTCTAGGACTTTGACGCTATCCTGGATGCAATCAAGACCCTAGACAATGAGAACGTAGAAATCGTAAAGTTACAACTATCAGATCTTGCTCGAGATTGGTGGGAAGCACAAGAAATGGTGCTTCTGAAGCCCATTGAATGGCAGACGTTCAAGGAGCGCTTCTAGGAGAAGTATTTTCGTACAACCTCAAAGTTCCAGCTCTAGCAGCAGTTCATCAACCTCCGCTAGAACACGAGATCGGTCGACCAGTATGCGGCCGAGTTTTGCCAAGTTTTGCCGACTTAGACGATTTTCTCCTCATATAGTAGATTTCGAGGAAGATCGAGCCTAGAGATTTGAGCAAGGGATACATCTAGAGCTTCATCAATTTACAGTAGATCATAATTATACCACCTAAAATGCAGTACTCAGGGCAGCTAGGTCCCAAGAACTTGCCGGCCAGAGATTAGTTTCAAGGACCGGAGGCCAGAAGAGATCGCACTCATCCATGAGAGGCATCAATATTCATTCATCACCACCAGTACCTGCAGTAAGAACTCCTCACCCGTCAGCACCTCCGACCTCTACACTAACCTTAATACAATCTGCTAGGTAGCTTATATCAGCAGGATGCAGCTACTGTGGCAAGCAAGGGCACACCAAAGATCACTGTAGGAGGGCCAATGGTCAGTGTCTCATATATGGGACATCTGACCACATGATTGGTTCAAGCCCAATCCTATACCTAGAGACTTCTTCAGTCCGACAATTACCAGCTCCGCATCGGGCAGTGATTGAAGGCCCGCGAGGACTAGTGTTGGTAGTTCGACCACTAGCCTAGCATCCTCTCCCGATGCAGACCCAACAGTTTCAACAGCAACTTCCAGCACAGTATGCACAAATACAGCAAGCCCAACCAGCAAGATAGAACCAGCAGCAAGCTAGAGCCACGCCCCCTGGATGATAGCCTAACGAAATATTTGGTAACCTAGAGCAGTTGTTAGTCAAAGGTACTGCAATTGTGGGTAAGATTTTTGAGCTTTCTTTAGCTTATCTTATTCTTGGGTTCCTTTCGAACGATCTTGTGTTCTGACCCATTCTAAATATGAGTTGTTTGGATCCTTTCGTTGAGCAAATGTGAGTTTTTTCCCCCGCTCTTCTGCCTTTGTATCTCATGGTACTTGATGTCTATCATGTATCCCAACTGTGAAGGTATGTCCTGGATTAGAGTCTTGTCCTCGATATAGTCGTTGGTGCCGATTTACGACCAGGCTTGGCTCTTGTCTATTGTGTGATTCAGCATAGGCAATCGATGATGAGTTCCTATTCGACTGACTCAAGAGTATATGTATCCATATGCCTTCATTTTTCTTTGTGTTACTTTTATGCATTTATTCATTAGTTACTTATGTAGCTATCTTTTCTATTTTAGTTATTGCTTAGAATAATCCTTTGATTAGTGACTAGTGCTTTTCTGAGCTTTCTCGTGTATTCCAGCTCGACTAGCCTTGGTAAAATTTCGAGGAATTTTTTTTTCTAAGGAGGGTAGCGATGTCACACCCGATTCTAGATTTGGTATTTCATAAATTTCTAGAATTTAATTTTTCTTGATAATGTATTCCTGTTGTATTTCTCATGTTGGTTCCTATCGTTTTAATTATTGTTTTTTCTATTGTTGAGAGAGACTATCCGAGACCAGTCGAATACCTATTGGTATTGCCATAGACCTAATTTAGGATCTATATGTAAAATTGATACCTTGTTCGGTTTATTTGACTGAACCCATGACTAAAGCATTTTTTCTCTTAGTATATATATTAAATTTTCTCTCTCTCCTCTCTTTCTTCTTCTTCATTTTCATTTCCTTCTTCCTTGCTTCCTTCTCCCTCACCACGTGCGCCTCCCCTAGCCGAACCCTAGCACCAGACCCAGCTAGAAAGAGGTCGTTGGACTCTTACGCAAGTACATCTTGCTCAATGGTGAAGTCATAATTTTTTAGATTTTATATATATATTGTTTTAAAAAATATATTTGATGGAAAATGTTCTCCTTGAGTTGCGGATCATATTTAGTTCTTGGAGTTTCAGATTTTGATGTATAGATTTTTGTATACATCAAAATTCTATACAGAGAGGTTTGATATTAATCTACCGATGTATCGCAGTCTTCCTTGAAGGCCACAAAGTTCTCTAAGGTTCTTCGGTGGGCGCATTTAAAGGATTATATTAGTCTTGTCAGGGTCTATGTGGATACCCTTCGAAGTTATGACAAAATCCAGAAACTTGTCGTTGGAGACTCCTAGGAAGGATTTAGTGGGATTCATCTTGAGCTGGTGCGTACACATAATATTGAGAAAAGTCTTCAAGTCCCGGAGGTGATCATCTTTGGAGTGACTCTTGACGGTGATATCATCAACGTAACACTCTACAGTCTTGCATAAATGCTCACGAAAGATAGTGCTCATAGCTCGCGGGGATGTAGCACTTGGGTTCTTTAGACCAAAGGGCATGACTGTGTAGCATTATACTCCTATCGGCGTTCAGAACGATGTGTGCTTTTTATCGTCAGAAAATATCTTAATTTGATTATAGCTTGAGAATCCATCCATGAAAGACATGCAATCGAAGCCACAAGTGTTGTCGATCATTATATCTGTGATCAGTAGAGAAAACTTGTCCTTAGGATAAGGCGCATTTAGATCACAAAAGTCAATGCAGATCCGGATCTTCTCGTTCTTTTTAACGACGGACACGATTTTGGCTACCCAATCCGGATGTTGTTCTTCGCGGATGAAACTACTAGCTATCAGTTTGTTGACTTCAACTTTGATAACATTCATGATGTTCGACCGAAACTGTCGTTGCTGTTGCTTGACCTGCTTAGCGTTCGACAAGATATTGAGTTTTTGGACCGCAATTTGGGGGTCCAGTCCTGGTATATCTTTGTAACTCAAGGCAAATTCAATGATGTATTCTCTGATGAGCTGTAGCACAGATTCCAGATCCCTATCGGACAAACTCTTGATAATAAAGATAGGTTTAGAGGAGGATTCTTTACCCAGATTGATTTGTGCAATTTTGTCCTCTATGGGAGGTTCTCGTTGTTCGAACTACATCTCCTATTGTGCGTTTAGGCATTGGGCCCACGGTGGTACTTCAAAAAGTCCAAGTGGATTCTCATCGTCTTTCTCAGGGTCAACTGGCACCACGTTGGCAGACAATATTTGTTTGAGCATCTCCCCGATACTGATGTCGGAGTCCTAAGAGGAAAATTTTGAACAATGAGAGTGTAAATCATCTTCTTCATCCGAGCCTTTGGGGGTTATGGAAGACGTGACATACTCTAAGCCATGCTTGGTCTTATCGTAGTAATCATCGGGCTTCGTACAGGAGCCTACAGACGCAGGGCAGCCATTGGCCTTTGTCGTAGTTCAAGCCCCTAGCGGCTTTTAAATCGTACCCCATCTTCTGAAAGAGGTGCTTGGTTTGAGAACTGTACCGATGAAATATTATTTTTTGGTATCGGGTTCTGGCTCCACTACCTCTGAGAAGGATGATATGGGACTTTCTACTCTGCCAAAAATGATGAGTTTGTCTCCCATCTTCCTTGCTGGAACTATGAAGTAGGATTTCTGACTGGAGAGAACTTGGTTCACTGCATAGGTGGTAGTCTCCTATGTATGCATGTGCACGCCCAGACCATGCTCAAGGAAATAGAGCGTATTGAGATATGCAATATTCGAATAGTTCAAAGGTAGACCTTTATTGATAAAATAAGGTATCTCGTCTTCCAGAATTACATCATCGAGAGAAGGGACTTTAGCATGAGCGGAAACGTAGTCCTTCAGTTCATCTTTTCTGAGATCTACCCCAGTGTGGGCGACAACTTTGGAGGTCTCTTGCTCAGCTTTACTACTAGAGGTTCGAAAGTCGTAGTAGGTGTCGGATCTTCCTTCAGTAGTCGACTTGGTCTACGGAGGCGAACGTCCAAAGGCAAACGACTAGAGGCTCAGGTGCTTTCTTGTACAATTTTACCCTGAGGGAAGGGGATGTGTCGGGAGCGCTTGGTTTGAGATAGACTCTCAAGGGCTCGTTCGATGTTGTTCCAGTCACCACCTCATCGTTGGCATCATTGCCACCTTTATCTTAGTAGACTTGCTTGTAGAAGATCAAGTCAGAGTAATAGGCCTCGACCCCTTCAATTGGATCTATGTCGGCAAATTTTCTCTTGACGACATCGTGATCGTCCATGTACTTCAAGCACCGATGCAAGGTTGATGGCATGATCATATACTGATGTATCCATGGATCTCCCAACAGGACATTGTAGGATACGTCTATGACGTAGCAGGTGACCTCTATTTTTAAGTCACCGATCTGACACTTCAAGCAAATCTTGCCTAGAGGGTAGATCCTCTCAGCGTTGAAGCCATTGATGGCAGTATTGGTTGCTGCTACACGATGCATCGGGATGCTCAAGGTTTGAAACAGACTCTGCGGGATGATGCTGATTGATGAAATAGGATCGATGTGTATCTGGTCCACCTTGATGTCGCTGATGTACCCTGTATAATACAAAGGATGATCGTACTAATTTTTCTTTAATAAAATATCTTATTGTGAGAACATGATGTTGGGTATCGCCTCCATCATATTATTATAATGGGGGCATGCGTTAGGATCCTCAGCTGGCGGCTTGACTTACAACAGATAGATGTCGATATTCTGCAATGCCTCACTCAGAGCAACCTGAGTATCTTTTGAGAGTAGGTGAAGCTCAAATAGTGACAACTTAGCTGGGATATTGGCTAGTTGTGCTAAGATATTGAAGTTATAGTGCTTCTCCAACCCCCGAGTGGTATCTTTGTGCAGCGATTTATCGAAACAAGTTTTTTTTTACTTGGACTTGTCCACTGTGGGAGGCTGGGATGGTTCCTAATCGGACGTGGCAATTGGAAGTGCACCATCATCTGGGATGTCGTACTCTCGTTTGTACGCCAAGCCTGACCTTATTGTTTCTGCTATAGCTTCTTCGGAAGGGATAGAAACCGTATAGTAGGATTTGTACTTCTTGTCCTTGGAGTTGGTGGCAGAAGGTGTTGTCTGCTGCATCAAGTCTGGAGCAAGATCAGGATGGACCCACATGACCTCTTCCCGTGATATGGTGAGAGGTATCAGTCTGGCTGTTTGGTCACGAGCTGGCGGGAGATTGACAACCTCCATTACTGCCTGAGGATCGAGATTACTCCGTCTTAGGATTTCGTCAAAAGAAAGTTGTCGAACTGGAGAGATACCATATTTGCGGCAAATATTTTGTCATCGAAGTCCAAAGTGACGGCCTTGGTATCGAGTAGACACTAGATATACCACTTTAGTATGTAACAGTCCTGCTTCACATGATAGACGAAATGATAGTAGTGGCAGTACTTCGGATTATTTACCTCGGCTGCCTCAACAGGGCGCTTGACGTCGTGGAGCCGAAGCTTGTTTACCTTCATTAGAACGTCAAAGATTGCCATGACATCATCACCTTCGAAGGAATAAGTTTCCTTTGTTTTTGGAACCTCTGTGGGCTTTTGCTCGGGCTTCTTGGCTATATTGGCGACCATAGCTTGCTTTCCCTTGTTATCTCGAGCGCTGTTACCTCTATTTTTGTTGTTGTTGTTAGGGAATTTTCTCCTATCATCAGCGACGGGGATATATATCCCCAGGAGACGAACATCCTTCACCTTCTTCTCAGCACTGATAGCATTGATGATGAACGTTGTCCAGTCTTTAAACTGAGTGTCACCCATCCAGATAGCATTGATGATGAACGTTGTTCTGTCTATGGAATAGAGATTCCTCCGGCAGGTGTCCATCAGCGTGGACTGAGGATTACCGGGGGATAACTTCAGCGCCGCTTGCTTGTACCGCTTGATGTATTCCCGTACAGACTCTTTCTCCCTTTGTGTGATGTCCTTTAAAGATGACTTCATCATGTCATGTCTCTCATCGTAGAACCGAGCAAGGAAAAGGCCTTTGAGGTTATCGAATAACAAAATACAGTTGTCCTGGAGGTTCCAGACAATGCCCCGATAAAGAGCTTGGTTAAGAGGGCGTCGTTGCGGGGTAGATGTCCCGTTGCCATCTCAAAGTAACTAATGAATTGATGGGGCAATGTCCTCCCATCAAACATTGTCCAGTTGAAGGGCTTGTACTTGGGTGGATACTGTACGTCTCTCCACTCGAGACGATACGTTTGTCGAATTTTGAGCTTGCATAATGAGTCCCGATGACCCATTGAGTCTAGGCGGGCCCGGAGTTCTCGTACCTCCCGTATTACTTCCCAATTTTCATCGACTATGGAAGGAGTGGATGAATCGGGAAGGGGCAATTACCGCCAGTAGATGGAGCGGTTGCATTGGAATCCCCGTTGGTCCCGGGGTCCAAGCTTGCTTGACCAGAGGCTCTCACTGGTTGTGGGGCCATATTTGCCTTAATTTCCAGCATTGTCGAGGTTAAGACTTGTATTGACGCACTCATTGTCTGCTTCATGGTCTCAAAGGTTTCGAGGCTCTGTCGATCGTTGGGGCCCTCGTAATCTTTCCCTGCCATGTATGTTGTTCTCACATGTGAAGAAATAGAGGGTATGGTGGACGTCGCACTTTCTGTCTCAGACTCTTGCCGTGAATGGTCATCCAGGAAAGTTGGTAGTGTCGCATCCTCTTTGGACTCGGAGGAGATACTACCCCCAGCGTAGGAAGCTGCATCCTCTTGACGAGTGTGGCTTCCCTCAGGGATCTTGGCATATGTTCCTTGGGAATTCTGGTCTTCTCAGAACGCCGGATTGTCATAAAAGTCTGGGGGATTAAAACCCCTAGCTTGCGTATCCATTTGAGGTGCTGAGGAAGAACTACCCCCAGTGGCTGACAGCTTCTTTTTTTAGCGGGTGCCCAGGAAAATACCTTCTGCAGGTTCCGTTGCCTTTCCTCTTTGGGCCCCTTTTCTTGACTTGCTGGTCGAGAGCGACGGGATGGAGATGCTAGAATTTTGATCTACCCCCATGGAGAGGGCCTTCCGAGCAGAATAACATGAGGCGAAGGGCAGCTTATATGCCTCTGGTGCTAGCACTTGTTCTCCGGGTTGTAGCCGGGTGGGTGCCTTTGGTTGCAGCCACTGGAATGCCGATTGCCTTTTTATGGGTGATGTTGCTTTGTTACAATGGCAGTTGATTATAATGTTGGTACGGTTATGCCCTGGTGAGGATACTTCATAAGCAGTAGTTATTTTTCTTACTTTACGCTTATGATTGATCACGTTGTGTAAGTCGAGCGAGTGCAGATTTACCTTTGTATCCTCCTTATGAGATTGGGTAAACTGAGCACATGGGTACGCAGGTATTGATTTTACTTCATGACTTGGGGTTCATACAAGAACTTTCCCGAGTTACCAAAGAAAGACTCTTTAGACTGACCCTGTCTGATTGCCACTGCGGGCTGGACGTTTGGGCCAGTTTTGTACGACTTTCCATTAGGGGCACACATAGTAAGTGGTGCCTACTGACAGTCAGTCAAATGAGCAATTGCTTAATCTTGGCGAGGTCATATTTTCCTAGACTTCTTCATCCTAGCATGCGCCGGTACGTAGTATGAAGAGTCCAAGTTCACATCTTCGCTCTTCTCAGCATGGCGCAAGGAGTTAGTGCTGCGTGAGATTCGATCAAAAATAAAACTTCTATGGCTATTTTGGCCACCCGCAGCCATCTGCTTGCGGCTGTCGAGCGGTGCCACATAGTCCTCCTCACGCGGCTTTTGATGTGGCCCCATGGAACGTGTCTTAGCGCTCAAACTTCTAGCACCATAGTATTTTTCTCTGCTAGAGCTCAAGTGCTAAGAAATTTCCTTGTCCGAAGAGGCTGCCGAATGAGAGGTGGACGCATAATGTGTGGTCCCTGCGGCAGAGAGAGACAGGGAGAGCATGCTCCGCAGTTGGGTGAGGCACAACGGCCTTTGTAACCCATGTCCTGCGGGTCTTCAGGTGATGAGCACTCTTCTTGTTAGCAGAGGCTACGGCATGAGAGGTAGACGCATAATGTGCGATCCCTATGGCAGAGAGAAAGACGGGGAGTGCGTGCTCCACATTTGGGTCAGGCACAACGGCCTTTGCAACCCATATCCTGCGGGCCTTCTTAGGCTTTGTCAGGCTTAGAGAAGCGCCACCTTTAGAGAGCATTTCCTCAAAGGCTTGTTGGTCGAAGCATACAACCAGCATCCTTTGGGTCGAACCCAACTTTGACGCATCGGACTGCGTCATGACCTTCTCATTAGAGGAGAAGGAAGTCCCCAACAGAGTCGCTAACTTGTTCGCTATTACAATAGGTTTGGGAAACCTTTGTTTAATAACAAATAAAAATAGTACAAAGAAATCCTAGAAAGTCAATCTAAGTACAATATTTTTTATCTGGGTAGTGTTATAATGGAGATCGAGTACTACAGTGTCACTACCACGTTCCGAAAACAGGGGTATTTTCGAATTTTTACAATATTTGATATTATGTTATTTACAATTAATTAATTTCATGATAGTGTATTTGATTTAAATAATTTTGTGCGATGTGAAATTCAATATATAATTATATGCAGTGTTAGTTATTTTATTTTAGCTAGCAGACTAGACCTAGAAGCCCAGTAGACGAACCCCTGTCCGAATTATAGAATTATGGAATTTTGAGGTAAATTATTTTACCTAGAATTTAATTCTTGGAGTTTATAATTAATTACTGTATTTTATTTAATATTTTTGCGCATTGCCTTTGCTTCGATATTTGGAGCACTACCCTAGCTTTTGTCTTCCAACTAATTTTACCATCTTGCCCTAGACATGCCCGCCTTCAATTCTACTATTTTTGCAACTCATAATTTTGCTCCCTGTGTATTGTTTCTGGCCGCACAACAATCGTCGCGGACGTTATTTTTATTTCCTATTTTTGTATCGTTGTGCGTTCCAATCAAAAATTGGAGACAATCTTGACCTATTTTTCGTGCGACCCAAATTAGGGTAATATTCTGTTCTGAGTCTTCTTCAATATTGGTATTGATGACCTGACCTGATTTTGGCTCCAAGTACTCTTAATTAATTGTTGAACACAACTTGCATTTATTTCTATTTAATTTGAGGATACCCTTTTATCTGATTTTAAAATCCCAAATTAATTCCAGTGTCCTGCAAATTCAGCCCGTACCAGTCTTACAGTGCCCCCTGACCCTACAAAATACCGGACACCGAATCGCCCGCCAAATTTTCGTCATTTCATGTGTTTGTGCAATTTCCCAAATTTAAGGGGGCTAAATTGCAAATTTGTATTTGTGGCCTCACCCAATTGTTTAAACAATGAGGGAACCTAATATTTTAATTAAATCTCTCACCCTCATCCTCCATGAATTATTTTCCTTCATGTTTAATCTGGACCCCTCATTCTAGAGGGTTAATCACAACCCTTCATTCAACAACCCTCTCCCCTATTTAAATGTCACCATCAAACCCTAATCCCTAGACTACCTAGGAAACACCACCCTCACAAGCCTCCCTCTCTCCTACGTTGTAATTTCTCTTCCTTCTTCTTCTCTTTCTCTTTTCTTCTTCTTCTCCTTCTTTCTCTCTTCTTCTTCCTCTCTTCATGGAGTTTTAAATTTAAAAGAGAGAAGGGGGGGAATACTGTTCATCCCCCCCCCATCATCTACTGTACCCGGCCGGCGCCGTCCCAACTCCTCCGGCGTTCAGCCGCTACACGACCGGCGGCCCGTAGCAGTTTCCGGCGGCATCCTCCCCTCGCCGCTGCTGTGCCCTCCACCTCTCCGGCCGCTGCGACTCCCCGTACTGCTGCTGCCGCACCGACTCCGGCGGCCATCAGTCCGGCGCCCCCGACTTCCCCTGCAGCCGGCCACCGGCAGAGTTTCCCCCTCACGAACTCCTCCCATCCCCTCATTCCCGAGCTCCCCCGGCTGCTCTTCTCCCATTCCTCCCTACTCCCCGGCCCCTCTACACTCCGACTACTCCTCCTCCTTGTTCCTCCTTCCGCTGGACTGCTCCCCTCTCCGTCCGGCGTCCTCGACTTTCCCCGATACTCCGGCCTGACGCCCGCCTGCTGCTGCTCCGTCCGGCCCATCCGCCACCTCCATTATCATCAACTCCATTCACCACCACCACTTCCATCATCAACCACCACTACCACAGGATTCATCCATCCATCCCTCCTCTCCGGCCGAGCCTGCACCCGGCGGCCAACCACCCGAGGCGGCCCCGACCTCCTGCTCCTCCCCTCGCCGCTGCTGTTCTCCCTCGAGCACCTCTCCAGCCCGCTGCAACTGCTCCGACGGACCGCTCCAGCATCTCCGGCGTGCACGTCCGGCGGTCCCCCTCACGAACTCCGGCCAACCCCGCAGTAATCCTCTTCCCTTTCCCTGTTAGTTAGTATGTGTGATTTATTAGTATACAGATGTAAATTAGTGTAAATTATATGTATAAGTATATAACTTAGTATATTATACCATGTATTGTATATATACGTATATGTGTATTTATACGTATACATGTATATTTTCGTATATTTTCGTATAGCAAGTGTGCTTTAAATACATGTACGTATATCTGTGTGTGTGTATATTAATATACATGTATATAGTATATTTATTATTTTGGTATAAATATATATGTATAGTATATCTATTTTGTGTATGTATTAGTATATGTTAGTTAATGTGTAGAGATATATGTATATGCATGAATTGGTTATTTTCATATAGTATAAAATTAATAACTTAATATGTTAATGTATATGTATATACTAGTACAAGTATTTGTATATATTAATAAATATGTATAAATATACATGTATGTATATCTAATTAATATGTATAATAATGTGTATATATCTAATGAATGTATATATATTTAATGTGTATAAATATACATAACACATGAATATTCTAATATGTACTTTTGCACATATGATATATATACGTATTTTGGTATATAAAATATAATAGTATACGTACTATTTTTGGTATAAAAATATATACCCATATATATGTATATGAACGTAATTGATATATGTTAATATATAAATGTACGTAATTTAGTAAAAATACAACTATAGCTAGTATAATTTATTTTGGTATATATTTTAGATATATACCTATATTAGGTTACATTCTTCTTAGTACGTATGCAAGTATTATTTATTTGAAAGTATATGTTTTACATATATCTATTAATGTAATTGATGGAAATTATATATTAATTAATGAGATGTTATTCAAATATGTATACTTAGTATAATGTATATATATATATTTTGTACATACAATTAATATTGTATATGTATTTAATGTGATGTACTAGTATTAGTATATATTTTAATAATAACATTGACAATATATGTACTTGTAAAATATATTTTTGGTATATGTACAAACATATATATGTATGTATTTTGGTAAAATTATATATTGGTAAAGTATATATTAAATTAATATTTTTTGTATAAATATGTGTACCTATATATATATACGTGTATAAACATATTTTTGGTATGTAAATATATATAGTATATATATAAAACTGTATTGATATATATATATATGTACTTGTAAAACATATTTTTGGTATATATAAACAATTGTATATTTCACTAGTACATATATATGTATACATGTATGTTCAGTAAATGTATATTCTTAAATATAGTTGTTATGAATGTTATATGTGTTATGTATAAGTATTTATGTATCTATCTACTAGGTGACCAGTATCATACCTAGGGAAGTCCCGAACTCAGTGTTTTTGGACTGTGTTAGTGTAGCATCTGATGCAAATGTGGTTTGCTTGTGATATGTTTATAGGACTGTTGGTTCACCCAGGGGATACTCTGGAACAGGACATCAATAATTACCAGCTAAGGACCCAAGGCGAGTACATTCTCTGATTAGTTTCTAATTTATGATATCTCCTATGTTCACTGTATCTAGTGTAAATATCCATGATCTTGACACGATAGTTACACGGATTGGTATACACGGATCTCGTCATGAGATGTTATTCCTTATTCATGGTGTAGCTTGTACGAGACTTGTTTCCTTGATATCTTGTGCATGTACAGACACTAATTCCCGGGGAGATTTGCTACCTTCCTAGGGAATCCTGTGCCATAGCGTACCATGATTGGATCTACTATACCAGTCGGGGGTTTGGGGAGTACTTTAGTGTAGATATGTGATCATACCCAACTTTATATGTACCATAGCTCACCCCACATCTCACGTCGGGTGCGGCCTGACCATTTATATGCTCCATAGCTGTTACGTGTGATTAGCCTGATCTCTACATGCACCATAGCTAACCAACGGTTAGCCTGACTTTATATGAACCATAGCTAACCAACGGTTAGCCTGACTTTATATGAACCATAGCTAATCACATGTAACTAGCCTGATCAAGTTCCCAAGCCGATCACATGTTAAAGCTAGTACTCACACACTTAGTCATAGAATTCTTGCTCATGGACATATTGTTTCTTTTCCTGCATTACTTACAGTATTTCCAGTACTTCTCTCATTGTACATTTCTCGTACTTATACATGCATCTGGTATGTTTCCATCTAGAACTGCTACATAGTTTATGTCATTTATATAGAACTGCTATTTAGAGATGTACTTTGCTCCTTCCTGACTGGAAATATTTTTCCAGACTGTGACCTTAGTAGACTGGTTTCAGACACTTGGGGATGGGAAGTTAATGATTGCAGGTATGATTATGTTGTCATTAGACTTGTATTGTATTCTTTTATTTCTTCATTTCCTATCGTGCTGTAGCTGTGATTGAGTATTTCTAGATTTATTTTAGGATATCCACGCCTCCTTATGGAGTTGGATACTAGCGTGAGATCGTTTAGATAGTACTTGACCTAGACAGCGTTCTACCGCCGATGCTGCGGCGTAGGCTGGACGTACCCACGCTCTCGTGCCCCTAAACCGGGTGCGGGTCGTGACATACAGCAACTATTTTACTCCGTTGATGGTTCGACGAGTGAATAAGGGATGCTCTCTTCTTTCTTCTCTCATCAGCGTGTATGCACATACGTAGCTCGCTTGGAGGGGTATGGTCTATCTAAAGCAGAAAAAGCCATCCTTTGGGACATCCAAGTTGCATCTATTTATAGCCATCATTTTGATGGGCTATAGGTGTCGCATGTGCTTCTGTTTGGTGGCCGCAAGGGATTCCTTCAACAGAATAAGGTTGCAACTATAGGCACATAGTATGGGTTGAGTCCAGGGCAAGCCCCCACGTGGACGTTTTGTTGGAATTTGTTGTTGCTGGAGATCTTGGAAGTTCTCTTCTGTTGTTTGTGTGACTTGGTCAGCTTGACACGTGGCCCGTAATTAGTTAGAGAAAATTGTAACAAAAAGATTTTACCTCGGGGAACCTTACCACGTTGGATGCATGGGACCCATGACGTTTGGAACGCATGGGGCCAAAGACACATGGAACGCGTGGAGTCTGGAATGCACGGGGCCAGAGACGCATATAACGCATGAAATCTAGAAAGCATGGGGCCAGACACGCTTAGAACGCATGGAGCTGGAATGCATAGGGCCAGAGTGTTTGATGATAAAAATAAATAGAGGGTTTGTACGAAGCTCTTTTGGTTTACAAACTCAGGCTATTAAACTCTCCTGGTATACAAAACCCTATCAGAGGTAATATGAACATGATAGGTTTTGAAAATTCACCTGGTGAGTCGCCATTTTGTTTGAGATAAAACAAATAGAGGATTTATACAAAACTTTTTTTGTTTACAAACAAGAAAAAGAGTACAATTAATCCGATACGAGGATGTTAAGTACAACAAAAATGATTCTTGGGAAAAATTGCGATAGGAGACTGATCTGCTGTCGATCACTTTGTCCCTTGGACCACACGATGATGAAGAAGTGCTGTAGAAGAAGAAAAAGCTTCAAAGGTTGCAAGTGGGGTTGAATTCTCGTTGCCAAAGTTGTGAACCAACGCTCTCTGTCTGTGCTCTCTCTCTCTCTCTGATCTCTTGATCTCTGATCTTGGTCCTCTTTTTCCCCTTCCTTTCTCCTGTGACCAGAGGTCTCTATTTATAGAGATTAGTCACAATAACTGTCCAGTTGGCGTAGAAACCAAACCGTGAAGAAAGTTGCACCTTTTACGCGGAGGTTATAATAACTGCTACCCACGTTCGAATTATCCTCTGAATCTGCGTATGTCACGTGTCCCATTATAAGGTAACACGTATAACTGCTTCTCGAAGATCATGGCATGCAAGCCACGTATAACTGTCCTATTATAAGGTAACACGTATAACTGTTTCTCGAAGATCATGGCATGTAAAAGCCAAATAGCTGTTTTGTTGGCGTAAAAGCCAAATTCATCGTAAAACTTGATGTTGCATGAATAATAGATAACTAGCATAAAAATAGCCAATTATCCTTCCTAACTGAGGTCTTGAGCATATTCTGGGCCAAATAGCCTTATCACGTACCTTTGCAAATATAGCCTGAGTTGGCATATTTCGATGAGAGAGCATACGGCGTACTCCTATAGTTGAAAATAGCCTGGTTGGCGTAAAATATAAGGATGGTAATGTGAGCTTATTAGTCACAGTTTTAGCTCTCCCAGTCATGACAAAGTCTAAAGAATAGAACCAAATCTCGTGCATTAAATGCAGAGATATGCCTCCATTTCGTGTATTAAATACAAAGATATGCCTCGAGCTCTGTACAGAAAATAACTTTTGACGTGGCATCTAATTTTTTTCTTATCTTGAGCGTAAAGACTCATCTCTGTCGGTGTAGAATAGGCAGCGTATTCCTTGAATGCGTAAAAATGACTCGTATCAAGGATATGTCACTAAAAGACAGTCTGGGTCTTTATGGAAAATCATGATCACAGCCGTCCTCTCGATCGTCGTGCAGTACTTTTGTCAGGAGTCAGGTTCACTATTTTGTTTGACAGATTCTTCCGAAGAATACGAAGAGTTCCTCGTATGACTTTACGTTGCATTAAAGACAAATATATTTTACGCTGGGGGGAGGTGTAGCGACCTTTTACGCCAAAACAGCCTTGAAGCGCTGCTTACGCGGGCAGCTCTGAAGCTCTTCTTTACGCCAACCAGCTCTGAAGCTCTATTTTACGCGAACAATTCTGAAACCATATTTTATGCTACAAAGCCTTGAAGCTCTATTTTACGCAGACTTTATGTATGTTGGGTTTTGACTGTATAATACGCGTACAATTTTTTTAGCATATTTCATGCTTCTACAAGACCCCCTTCAAAGTTTTTAAATTCCTTGTAATTTGAAATACTTTGAATGAAGCATGAAATGGTCAAATTTGGCCCATTTAATGAACATTTTCAGGGAACTCTTTGGCCCTTCGTCTGATAAAGTCCTTTCGACAGAAGAAGAGGAGAAGTTTACTGAATACTCGTCGTCTTGTTTGCAAATGCTAACATCTGCATGTTTCAGGCACTTGCAATGTTTTGAAACAAAGAAGGAGCATTTTCTGCGTAAAACCCTTGACATTGGCTTTCTCGAGTATAAGACCCAAGTTATCAAGATATACGTGTATCCCGTCCTGCGTAATTTTAAGATATGCGAAAAGTCATAGATCTGTAGCATTTGTAGCTTCTGAGCATAAAATCGTAGATTTGTAGCTTCTGAGCGTAAAAGTTTTTGAGCGTAAAATAGTGGATCCTTGATCTGTACATAAAATCATGGATCCGTTATGCAGCATGACTGTTCGTCTTCCTTTTCAAATGATCGGCTGACGTGGTCCCAAATCATAACCGACTATTAAAAATTGGATTTGGTTACGGTTTCGAAGAGTTATCTGAACTTTATAAATAGCCCTCGGTCGTAAGAGAGAAAAACCTTTTGTCTCTTTCTGAAAACTCTCCGCCTCTTTCGGTGAACTCTTCATCTTCGTCTCTTTTTTGAGAACTCAGATTCGCCATGGCACCAAAACAGGCCTCCACTGCTAAGGGAAAGAAATTTACTTCTTCATCTCGCTCCACTGCTCAAGCACGAACGACCCCTGTTAGGCCGAGCGAGCCTCGTTCTGAACGAAGTGATCTGCCGTCTAGCTACGCTCCGGGCATCACAGGTAAAGACTTCGAGAGGAGAAAAATCCTTCGCACACGTTGTACGTGTATGCGCCAATACGGCCACATTCCTAATGTGTCAGCATAAAACTCCATATTTTTGCAATCTAGCATAAAACTCAGACTGTCAAACTTTGGCGTATACTACAAACCTTGCATTTTAAGCACTGGATGTAAATTCCAGCGTAAAACTCAAATTTTGGCAGTCTGGCATAAAAACTCAGACTGTTAGGTTTTGGCGTATACTGCCAACCTTGACTTTTACGTACGGGAAGGAAATTCCAGCGTAAAACTCAAATTTTTGCAGTCTGGCATAAAATCACAGATTGTCAAGTTTGGCGTATACTGCAAAGAGTGTAGCGTCTAGCATAAAATTGACTTGTTTTCTTGCTTCTTGCAGTGGACCTACAGATTCTCCCTCTGGCTGAAATGATGGGCTCTGCTGCTGGAATGCTTAATTTTGACTATCTGGAGGACTTGTCCCATGTGACATTCCCTATCTCTAGAAATGAGTATCCTCAAGAAAGGAGAACTTTGATCTCATCCCTAGGAGAACGAATGTTATTGAGTATGATCAGTGGGTAGCCCCTGACATACGTAGATGGGACTGAGTATAAGAAACCATCTTTCTTATTCGGGGACGTTATTGATAAGCAGTCTCAGACTAAGCCCAAGAAGGAAGATTGGATATTTTTTGCTGAGGGCACGATATTATATCTGCCAAAGATGCCCAGAGATTACCCTATCTCTGTATTCTTCCATGCCACACATCCCAGAAAGATGTCATGGACTCTGAGTCACGATCTTCATGGCCAGACAAGGAAGATCTTTTATAAGAAAGGATTGGACCGAGGGTCCTTTATAAGCAGTCCCTCAGGCCCTGTCACGCCTTTCAGAGGATTACTGCCGGGCAGCGTCCCGAGTTAAGACACTTCACTGATCCAGCCGCTTCACATAGCGACTTTCTATAATGACATTATGGGGCAGGGGGAGTATACCCCAAGGTTAACCCTCGCACAAGTGGATGGCTTAGCCCCCAGAATCTTTGATGGGCCAGTTTAACTGTATGGGCCCTGAAGCACTTTCAGGTGGAGCTGAAAAGTATTGGCTTGTTTGCGGCTATGAGTGCTACTAGTGTTGGGCTAGCTCTCAACCCCAACTTGTTTTTGGCTTTGATGGAGCGATATAACTCGCTCACTGGGACTTTCGCCACTCCACTAGGTGAGTTGGGCTTGGCACTTCATGAGATGGCAGACATCTTAAAGCTGACAATGAGAGATACTCCTTATGAAGAGTACGTTCTCACCAATAGGGAGCTGAAGGATACCAACCCTCGGGTAGTGGCAGTGTATCAAGAGCTGATGAGCCACTACCTTGCATGCACCACCTTCTACAAGGATCCCTCTGATTTAGCCCATATCAACAAATGGGTATCCTACCTCTTCTTCCATCAGGCTAGAAATGCTAAGTAGGACAAGGTTGTAGATAGCGTAGATAAACCCTTGAATTCCTTGAGCATTCTCAATGCCAACACAATCGACGATCTTATTGAAGATGTGGGGGCTCGAGATTGTGTTCGCAATAAAGAGATAGGGGGTTATCCTGCGGGAACCGAAGCCTACAGCTATATGAGGCATTGCCGAAAGCCTCTGTCAAGAGAAGCTCAACTGGCTGGCTTCCTTTCTGTTTGGCTATGCCGATGGGTGGTACCTGGTATCGCGTCTGCGGATCGCTTTCATCGCAATACCTTATGGCCCATAGTACGTTTGGTATTTGGAGCGAGATTGGTCCTGCTCCCTGCCATGGTGTGCAGGATTCAAGCTGGCTTGAGGGCCATTACTGAGGGACTACTGGCTAATGATACACAGCGTGAAGGATATCCCAGAGTGAAATTGCCATTCTTATATCTAATAGGATGGTTAATCCTTCACAACACCAGAGTAATGTCGCCCGGATCGGCCAGTGGTTCGGGCAATAACTTTCTGTTGAATTACAGGAATTCTTCTTGGAATGTGACTAGCATCATAGACTGTCGGCTAGCACTAAATTTTGCCCACAGTTGGAAGTTCTTCTGCATCGTCCCCCCCGTACATACCAATCAACAGGGGATGAAACTTCGGGATGCAGGTCAGGGGAAGACTATTCTTTCTCCTAAAGCCTTTTACTAGTTGATCTGCATTAGACCTTCCCATCTGCTGTACAGAAGTGAGGACCACAGCTACTTGGAGCCTTATCTTCCTAGTCATTTTGCCAGGCAATTTGGGTATGACCAGTTGCATGTGGGGAATCCCATCACCAGCTTCAAGTTCAAAGGTGGACTTATTGATAGGGCTAGAGGATGGCGGTATTTCATAATGGGTTGTACTGGAGCAACCTTTGTTGTGCCTGCGACTTCTCTCTCCATGGAGCTGCACATTCTTCACTCGTACGCACAGTTTTATGTGTCCATCAATACCTTCCATCATGATTTTAATGTTCATGGAAGTTTCAGGATAACCTCACATAGGTCCACTGGGAGAGAGGAAATACCATCTGTCTCTTCTAATGAAGGTGATGAAACCACCGGTGCAGATAATTATTTGTTGATTTTACCGAGAGGTGTAATTGCTCTGCCAGTAGAGCCTCTCATAATCTCCGGTAAATGAAAGGCTTCCACTCTAAAAGAGCCTTCCCCCCGCAAGAAGAAGCAGATGACCAGAGGTCCTAAAAGGACTTCCACCAAGGGGGTCTCTTCAAGGAGTGAGCCTATTATTTCCCCTATTGGGGATGATTCTTTGATCAGGGGTCATTCGCCTTTTAGAGAGGGAACCTCCACAGTTCCAGTTGACAATGCTGGAGATTCTTTGCCCGCTACTGCTTCCGCTACCACCGTGACTGGTAGTGCTTCCAGATCACCTTCGAGGCCGACCATAATAAGAATCAATATACCTTTACCAAGACAAATAATGGAACTAGCCCCTCTTTCGTCTGTAAGTATTTTAAGCGAGATTCCACCCGATGAACCTCGAGTAGATCTGGGTGACGACTGGGATGACTACCCTCAAACGTCAGTTGGTGCACCCTCTTCTCCAGGTATGACAGCTTGTTTAGCATTATTAAGAAATGATTTAGCTATACAGGCTGCGGACGCAACATACATACCACCGGCCATGGGTAAATATTATCTTCACGCTTTCTTCAGGAAAATTAACATCAAATTGATATTAACTTTCTCTTATCTTATTTTCAGGCGAAGACATCTGTGGTGGGGGCGGAATTGACACAACTTCTGATTTTGTTGCGGATCCAGCTAATGAAACAGCGGTGCCTGACGTTGACGAAGCATACTTTGAAACTGTCGATCTTTCATTCGCAACATTCTAGGGTGTCATCCCGCTAGTAGCAGTTCAAATAACATCAGAGGAGGATGAACCCACCATCTCGATTGTGCCTCCTTCGTTAAGCATGCCAGCAACTCCAACCGTTGTTGGTGTCTCTTCTTTTGTTGCACCATCTGTTGAAGCAACGACTGTGGCAACATCCTCTATAGTCCTTCCAGAAAAGATATTTACCGATATTGCGGCCACTCCCAGCGTACATTCGATCTTTGCTATGCTAGTTGAACAATACACTAGCATATTCTACATCACTTTGAAAGAATTGATATTCATAGTGCTGGAGAAGAATCTAAGCTTTGATGCTCTGAAGATGTCGTCCAAGCTCACCATAGTGCCGATTAGAAATTTTAATGACATTGAAAAAGCTGATGCGCTAGAGCAAATAGTTAATGGTTTAGAACAACCCATTAACGAATATTTGCAACTATCCCGAGGCAACATCAATGACTTGGTTCAGGCTGAGTACGACTCCCTAACTGCGGAACTTGCTCAGAGGACTGAATCTTTAAACAAATCCATCCAGGAAAAACAATAAGATATGGAGAAAGAGCAGGCAGTATTGGTGGAGAGTATTCCTTAGCTGGCCAAGTGCTGCACAGAATATGAGGGATACGAAGTAATGGTTCGAGAATTGGAAGCTGAACTTGCTCAGACAAGGGAGAGGCTTCTCAAGACATTGGCAGTTCATGATGTATTTGATGGCCAAGTGAAGACAGCTCAATAGAACTTGACACATGCGGGTGTCATCCATACAAGTTTTGTTGATTCTCTGTCCGAACTATCTCTCTAGAGCAATGACGAAGCAAGGCTGGAGCGGGCTCGTACTAACGTCTTGAACTCCAGGAATGAAAGGATGGCGGCTTTGGCGCAACAGATCCGTTATTTAATTGCTCCTCCCCAATGATGTACTTTTTTGCTCCTTATTTTTCTCAGAGATAATAAAGATACTTTTTCTGACTTTGTGGACCATCATTTTAGAATATAAATGATAGGCTAAGATGAAACTAATATCAGAGGTAATATGAACATGATATACTTTCGGTAAGGTTTTGCTGAATGTAAATCTATTCAGAGGTAATATGAACCTGATAGAATATAATCCAACTAAATTTGTATACAAAACACTATCAGAGGTAATATGAACATGATAGGTTTACAAATTAGTTAAGCATATCTATTTATAGGTCATATAAACCTAATAGAATATAATCCAGGTAACCTTTGTACGTAGTGTCGTCAGAATAAAATCTTCATCATACTCCATTAAGCAAAGAAAATCAAGCATAGTACTTCTTCAAGAATTTACAGTTGATAGGAACCATTATCAAATCTTTATTAGGTTTGGCTAATCTGTAAGCGCCGTTTGAGAATGTTGTTTCAATCACATAAAGGCCCTCCCTTTCTTTACGTTTGTTGGTATAAACTTTGGATATCGTACCAGAGATAATATGAACGTAGTACAATACCGTGTTTGTTTAGGACATCCCACTGGGGGATCTTTGGTGGACCTATTATTTGTTGCGCACATTAAGTGCAATTAATAAGTTCAAAACAAACCCTATCAGAGGTAATATGGACATGATAGGTTTTGTGGCTAGTGAAAGGCATCCCGCTGGGGATTTTTGTGGACCCATTACTTCTTGTGCACGAGAGTGCAAGTAATGGGTTTGAGACAAGTCGTGACAGTGGTAATACGGACGTGGTAAAATATGACTCTGTGGGGATAGTGGAGAGACATATTTCAGATGAAATATGAACATGACCCGACTTTTTCTTTGCGGGGGAAAAACGAGGATAGTTCAGAGGTAATATGGACATGAACATTTTGTTTCCATTGCGGGCATCCCCCGGGGGATTTTTTTTTTTTTTGGACCCTATTACTTCTTGTGCATGAGAGTGCAAGTAATAAGTTTGAAACAAGCCCTGCCAGAGGTAATATGGACGTGGCAGTTTTTGTGGACTTAATACCACTGGCGTACTTAGATTTAAGTACGGGTGCTAAGTTGAGACGACAACCGATATCAGAGGTAATATGGACATGATAATCGATCCTAATCCGGAAGGTTTGCTCAGAAGTAATATGAACATGCCAAACTCAGCCTGGGAGAAATATTATGACAGCAGTTCAGAGGTAATATGAACGTAAACTAATGTCTGAAAAATTTCTTGAGGAGTGATTTGTTGTGTGTGGTCTATCCGAATATGAACATAGACCGAAGGATCATTCCGCTGGGGAGATTGATGAGACGATAGCTCAGAGGTAATATGAACATGGCTAGCGTAAATGGACTAGTTTGAATAGTCACTGCGGGAGTATACAAGTAGACCTAAGGATTGCTCTACTGGGGAGATTTTGAGGATCCATCATCCGTTGCGTATCCGGGACTCTCGGATACGGATGATGGGTTTTTACAAAAATTTATAGCGAAGGAGAAAATGTTGTACATAAGCACTTGCTGGGGATACCAAATTGCTGAATATATCTTATTCAGAGGTCATATGAACAAGATAGAATATGATTCTCGATCTTCGATGACCGAGAAAATGTTGCACATAGGCACTTGCTGGGGATGAAAAACCAAGAGTCGATTTGTACATCCGGGTTGTGGACTTATTACCCATGGCGTACCTTAAGTACAGATAATAAGCTGAAGTGACTAGAACTACCAGGGGTTATGCGAACTTGATAGTAGAAAGTCGAAGAGAAGAACTTCACTCAGAGGTAATGTGGACATAAAAAAGTTCTGAAAGTATCTAACTCAGAGGTAATGTGGACGTGGTAAGATATGACTCGGTGGGGATAAAAAAAATAGAACAGAGCCAATATAGAACTGACCATTTTTGTGGTGGTAGATTTACTCTGCCGGAGGAAGTGGGGAGGCGTAGTTCAGAGATAATATGGACGTGAACTGATCAATAGTAATAACCTGGAAGGTTTGCTCAGAGGTCACTTGGACATGGAAAACTCAGCTGGGAAAAACAAATTTGGACAACAGTTCAGAGATAATATGGACGTGAACCGATGTCCGAAAAATTTACTGGATAGTGATTTGCTGAGTGAGGATAGACCTGAAGGTTGCTCCGCTGGGGAGAGTTTTAGGGACTCATCATCCGAAACTTTTTGAAGGAGCAAATTGCGACGTGGGAGTGAGATCAATTTGCCATGACCGTCATCTTGTTAATAAATGCAAAATGATGACTTTGGCATCAATCAACTCCTGGATTCTCCTTTTCAGTACATAGTATGCCTTTGTGGGGTGATGAATGTACCGATGAAAGAGACAATATTCTGGGTCATCGACCCTGCCAGCCCTTTCAGGGTATCTGATATTGGGTAGCCGAAGTTTGCTTTCCTTCATCAATATATTGAAGATTTCAATGATGTCATCCTCATTGAAGGAGAAAGTCCCTTTTGGCTTTCGGGCTCCCGATACCTGAGTCGTACGGTCCTCAGGAAAGATGGTCCTAGCTGCATCATCTTTAGACTCAGAGGGAATTCTACCCCCAGCTTTGGATGCTGCTCTATTTTGTCGAGGGAGACTACCCCCAGATATGTCGTTGTCTGGTTCTTCTTCTTCTTTTTGTTTACCATTGTCCACAGAAGTTGATTTAGAAGGACCTGCCTCTGGTATTACAGGATCAGACTTTGGAGGTTTGGAGTTTGCAAGAGATGCGATATACACTAACCCAAAATGAGTTCGTTGACTGTAAGGATCACCATGCAACGGTATTCGTCTGCCTTTTCCATAATTGAGGCCTTGCTTCAATTTCAAATCATAACCCATGTTTCGCATAATCTTCAAAGCCTGTGGGCTGTATCTGTGGATTAGCATTTTCCCAACATCAGACTCATAAGAATCTTCTTGTACAATCGGTCTATTCCGCATGCGACCGAAGACTATTGGGTGCTGATCATTGCTAGTAGGTGGAACTATAAAGATATATTCTTCATGTGGCCCATATCTATTACAACATTAGATGTTGACGCTGCTTCCCACATGATCTCCCCACGCTTGATAATTAGGGGCACTAAATCTTGATTTTGACCCCTGTCTTTGCGTTTCTGAATCAAGAAATTAGGGAGATTAACAAAAGAATAAGAAGAAGAAGAAAAAGGCTTATTCTGCCTTTTTACATTAGTGGGAAGGTGTAGATTAGGAACCAGAACCCTTTTCCTGCCATAGGAATACAGCAGTTCACCCATGTGAGTAGGATATGACCCGTCATCCGTCTGATGAGCATATTTTCTCGTAAAACGGGTCTTCTTTATGCGGACAGGTTTATCCTGACGTATTTTGGGGTTTGGCATTGGTTCGTGTAAAATAGGAAAAGTCCTCAAGCGGCCTCCAACGTCAGACATAATCTGAAGGGTGGGCAACTTCTTATCTTGTGGGCGTACAAGCCTAGCGGTTAGGAGATCCGCCACTCGTTTTCCCTTGATGTGATCCCAGGGTCCATCTGCCTCATCATAGAAGGGAGATGTATTTTTACGCGCAAGGCGCATTCAAAATTTCTGCGCGGGCACTGAGGCCTTGCTAGGAATTTTGTCTACCATATCATAAATATAAGACAAAGTTTTACGCTCAAAGCGCATCTGAGACTTCTGGATTAGCACTGAGGCATTTCCAGAAGTTTTGTCTGCCACATCACAGACGGAAGATGAAGTTTTACGCGCAGAGCACGTCTGAGACTTCTGGATTGGCACTGAGGCATTGCCAGAAGTTTTGTCTGCCACATCACAAATGGGAGACGAAGTTTTACGCACAGAGCGCGTCTAAGACTTCTAGTTTGGCACTAAGGCATTGCCAGAAGTTTTGTCTGCCACGTCACAGACAGGAGACAAAGTTTTATGCGCAGAGCGCGTAGTTGTCACAACCTTGTTGATCAGAAGAGGAGAGCTTGGAGGAAGGGTAGAGGATATCTTGGGCATCCATACTTTATGCAGCTTCCTGTTATTCTGGACAGAAAGGGAATGAGAGCTACCCCCTGCACGACGCATGTCTTCATAAGCAGATTAGTCGAATTGGACGACCAAAGTCTTCTTCGTCAATCCAATGGATACATCATCATGTTGAGCAATTGCTTTCTCGTCAGATGAGAAAGTCATCCCCAGCAGAGTCACCATCTTGTGTTTGATGATAAAAACAAATAGAGGGTTTGTACGAAGCTCTTTTGGTTTACAAACTCAGGCTATTAAACTCTTCTGGTATACAAAACACTATCAGAGGTAATATGAACATGATAGATTTT